>JAGYYJ010001009.1:0-116499 GCA_019671005.1 Hibiscus mutabilis
CTATGAGCAAGAGACACAAGAATCCACATTTCAAGTAAATATCAGTTTTGAAAATTAGTATAGAAGCTCAAATTGAAGCCAAGTCAAGACAAGTCGGCTAGAAGATTGCCAATTTGAAAAGGAAATGACCTCTAGGTGAAAACCCAAAATGGGCGAGTCTAAGTGATCACGAAAATGAAGAAAAAAGTAGTTCTGCTGAGCATCTTTGGCATCAATATCAACCAAAGGTTAACTTTGCTTCAAGGAGCGTCAAACTTGAAGTGCTTGATCGACACCCAAATAAGGGAAGGATGGGGCATGGTGAGATAGTGAGATTAAGAGAGCCACCTTAAAGCGGGGTAGAAACTAGGTAGGGTTGTTCCTGTCAAAAAGCCTATTAGACTAGAAGAAACTATACATTTGTATATATCTCCACAATGGTCAAGATCTTCTAAATATGCGCTTCATTAGAGTTGATCTCTGGCAATTTGAAGCAGAGATGTGCTATGGTGTTTGATATTTTGGGGCAAACATGTTTTGAAAAGGTTTGACATTAGTTTTTAAAATGTTTGGCAATATACTTTGAATTTTGTTTACCATTCTCAGATATTATTTTTTTAAAAATGTTTGTTCTTAAAAAAGAAAAATGATGTTTACCATTTGTTCCAAACAATGTTTTCAAAATGTTTGTATCCTCCAAGTTGTGATTTTCAAAATGACTGTTATCTTTTCAAACAATCATTATTTTGAAATATACACAAATAAATTGCCTTTTTGCATTACTTTAAAAGTGAATGATGATGAGATTTAAAGCATAGGGACCCAGTTGAGAGTTAGTTCCGTCGAAAATGCTACGAGAAGATCAAGGATGAGCTCGGGGGATGGAAGCATTTTGGCTCACCACAGTGACTAGAAATAGATCAAGGCTCTGTATGATGGGTCGAAAAAATTCAAAGCAGTGGAGCCCGTGGTTGAATGGGAAACGCCAAGCGAAGAAGATGACAAGGGTTCTTATAAGAATAATATAAGAACTAGAAGATCATTTATGAAGGCGGGTGATAACCACGAAGACAAGAAAGCCTTCCACACAAAAGTTTTGAAAGCATGTTAATCTAGATTCAAGTGATTGATCAAATGAGGATTTAAGAGCATACGGTGAAGAAGTAAAGAGACGAAAGAAATCGAGGAGCGACCTTTAGAAGTGTAAGAGTTTTTTAGAACAAAAAAAATGAAAGAAAGGCTCGTATTAGTTGCATAATTAGCCATTCATGCATTAATCCATGTTTCCTTCCATCGTTGAGCTTGATTACATAACTTGGTAGTTTTGTGGAAAAAGATGTTGCTTTGGTGTGTTTTGTGTGTATGTGCGGGATCACTTGCCAAAGCAAGGCTAAACTAGTTGCGAGGGCAATGCATGATTTAATTCCAACAACTTCCTCCTCAAAGAAGGACTTTGACCTAGCCCTATAAATAAGATGGAGATTTCGACAATCCAAAGAGAGCAAGAAGAGGGAAAATTTCGACAACTCCAAGGGCAAGAAGGAGAGAAATTTTGACAAGAGAGCAAGCAAGGAGGGAGATTTTTTCTTCTTCTTCTTTCTTCCATTAGATTCATGGTTTTGGGATTATTCTTTGTATATCTTTTGAACCCAACCATGAACTAACTTGATTGGTTGGGGTTATTGTGTTTTGTTGTTGTGAAAAACAATTGGATTTTGTTTAGGTAATAAGAGTTTGCACTTTTTTCAATTCAAGGTTTACTCATTCTTGGTTTTATTCTTGTTTGCGAGTGAATTGGGAGAGGATCTCGTAACTTCATCTATTTATCTAATATCGGGAGAGTTAGATTCAAGAAAGCGAATGAGTATGGTCTTTATTCAATCTATTGATGGTGAAGATTAATCCGGCTTAGGAATAAGTTAAGGATTTCAGCGGCTAAAGGAGGCGCAAGATTGGTTGTTGTTCACCCTTGATTCGTGAGGGATGTATTATCAAGGCATGCACAAGTAGCTAGAGTTTCGACTTAGGGATAAGAAGAAACCATTGAAGAGCGCTCCGCCGAACCTTGAAGTTGCTGCCCGGACGCCCAAGTAGTTGCCCAGCTAGTTGCCCGAGGCAACCATCGATTAGTTGCCAAGGCAACCCCGTTGTGCAAGTTGCCACGGCAAGCTGAGTTGCCCTTGCACTCTTTTACCAAGGCGATCAATCGGCTATCACACCTCAACTCACGATAACCTGGCCTATTCTCTCTATTTTTCTTTCATCTATTCTTTTAGTTTATTGCTTTTAGTTTTTTCTCGTTAATTAAAACCTCTATTATCAATTGTGTTTTTATTTTCACGGTCTGATAACTTAAGCAAAGTGGCCCAAACCAATCCCTGTGGAGGCGATACTCGATACTCATATCACTTTATTACTTGCGGCGTGTATACTTGCACATTTGCGTAGCACTTATTACATGCAACAAGTTTTTTGGCGCCGTTGCGGGATTGGCAATTGGTGTTAGTTGTTTTTGTTATTGCATTTTTTCTCTTAGTTTTACTAACTTTTCTTTTTGTTTGTTTTATCAAAAAAAAAAAATTAGGTGCGCTTCTAAGTTAAGGGACATCAACATATCGGGAAATAAAAGTTGATCTATTGAGAGATGATGTTGGAAGATATGAATCAATCAATCAAGAGTTTCTTGCACCCTTTGATGATTACCTATACCAACCGAGAAAAGCCCAAAGAACTTATCTTTGTGGAAAAATCTTGTGTCTATGTGTGGAGAACATCATGTGTTTGAAAATTGCCCTCACATTTTTGGTGCATATAACTACATGGAGGACCATAGAGGAACCAGCAGCAAAATTCTTCATGGTATGGTCAAAAAGCTCAAAATTTTTTTTACCATAACAATTTTACATGACAACAGATATGCCATGGCAATGTAGTCCTTTTCAAGAGCATTTCAATTCCTTGGAGGAAGCGTTACTAGCTTTCTTGGCTAGACTTGCGGATCAATTGAAGAGATTCGAGAGCTATCAAAATCTATGGACACGAGGATAGCTCATTGGGATGCAACCTTAGGGGATTGAGAGAAGATCAATTGGGGAGATCCACATATGTCATGGATAACATGCACCAACAATTCATTCCTAGGGATCTTGGCGTCCCAAGGCAAGGGGATAAGGAGCAATGCAAAGAAATCTCTCCGATGTGTGAGGAACAACTAGAACCTCAAAGTCAAGAGGATGCCAATGAGAGAGACGCCCAACACATGATGAGCTTGAACAACAAATTGCCTCGGCAATGATTGAGAGCTGAGCGAGCAATGCCGCGACAACACTCGGTGTGGTGAGAACAACAATACTACAACAAATTTTGAGGACACGATGCCCATAAGGTTACAGCGTTGATGTTGAAGCGAGGAATCTGTAGATTGCTCTCATCTACAATTGCCACGGCAATTACGACCACATGCAAGATCAGCGAGATGATAATACTTTGCCAATGGAATATGAGCAGGTAATGGTTGAACCTTTTGAATTCTTTAAAAGCTCACCACGTCCATTGCAGGTATGTCTTGAGGAACCGAGGTTGGTATATTTGAAGCCATCGAAATCTCTCTTGATGGAGATGTTTGAGAGGCCAAAAGAAAAGCGGTGTTTGGATTCAGTAAAGCTTTTCAGAAAATTGGTTATTCCCTTGACTTACAGCAGCAAATTTTGCAAGCGATTGCCCGGCAATTGGCTTGAGCAGCAATTGCCACGACAACAAAGGCTACATCCAACCATGATAGAAGTCGACAAGAATGAGGTAATTGAATGGTTGAGAATGGATATAATTTTTCCTATTAATATATTTGAGCCTTCAAGAATAGTAGCAAGGTGGAGAGTATAAATGGGCTACAAGCGAACAAAGAAGAAAGACACATTCACCATGATAACGCAAAAGGAGTAGTGGCAAGCACATTGGCCATACTCTTTTTGGGCAATATTGTTACCCGATGGAGGGTGCGGATGGACTATAAAGTATCGAAAATGACCATCCTCAAGTTTTCTCAGATATGCACTAACATTAGAAGATGCATGATGGCACTCTTTTGGACATGGTGAAGACTTCCTTGAGATCCTCATGGATGATTTTTCCATTTTTGTAATGAGTTCGACGGTTGCCTCGGTTGTCGTTCCACAGTTTGACGCTACCTTTTGAGCTCGTATGCGATGCAAGTGATTTCGCGGTAGGAGTAGTCCTAGGCCAATGCACTTGAAAGGAATAGAAAATCAAGTGGCGATCCGTATCACGTTTAGAACGCAATAGGGAGGAGGGCGATGATTTAGAGATATGCGACGCATTCCGGATGAACAACTTTTAGTCGCCTCGGCAACCATGGATGTGCACACCTCGGCAACCACCATAGATCGCGCGCGCCTCGACAACCCTCGGCGCCGCGGCAGCTCGATACGCACACCTCGGCAACCATAGGCGCGCGCGCCTTGGCAACCTCGATGCCTCAACAACCATGGATGTGTATGCCTCGGTAACCCCTCACGCCCACGACAACTGCGTCACGCACACCTCGGCAACCATGGATCGTATGCCTCGGCAACTCTAGACGCGCTGCGCCTCGACAACCTTGGGAGTAGTCACCAAGGCAGTACATGCCTCGGCAATACCCTAGTACGCTGGATTTAGTTAGTTTCCTTGTTTGTGGTATTTTACCTTATGACCTTACTCACCAAGGAAGAAGCGATTCCGCCATGATGCTAAGCATTACTTTTGGGACGAGCCTCTTTTGTTTAAACAATGTGCAGATCAGGTTATACACCGATGTGTCCCTGAAGAAGAGCAACAGAATGTACTCCGGCAAAGCCATTCTTCACCCTATGAAGGACATTTTGGAGGAACTCATACCATGGCCAAAGTTTTGCAATCCGGTTTGTATTGGCCAACATTGTACAAAGATGCCCAAGACTTTTACAAGCAATGTGATTGTTGCGGAGGGCGGGCAATATCTCTAGAGCGACATGAGATGCCACTCTCGAACATCGGTGAAATGGAATTGTTCGATGTGTGGAGGATCAAATTTATGGGACCTTTCCCATCTTCATTCGGCAACCTCTACATCTTACTTGCCGTCGATTACGTGTCTAAATGGGTTGAGGCAGCTGCAGTTCCCAACAACGATTCCAAGACCGTGCAGCGATTCTTGCATAAAAACATATTTTTACGGTTTGGGATGCCGAGAGCAATTATCTCGATGTGAAGGCAAGCATTTTGACAACAGACTAATTGCCAAGATGTTGCAACGCTTCGGCATATCACACAAGATCGCCACAGCATATCACCCACAAACCAACGGGCAAGCAAAAATTTCCAACCGGGAATTGAAAGGTATACTCGAGAAAGTTGTAAATCCCTCAAAGAAGGATTGGTCATTAAGACTAGATGGCGCACTTTGCATATATCACACTGCATTCAAAACACCCTTAGGTATGTCCCCCTTCCGACTTGTCTATGGAAAGACATGCCATCTACCGGTGGAAATCGAACACAAGGCATACTGGGCAATAAAGACCGTGAATATGGATTGGGAAAGTGCTGGACAAAAGCGTTTGATGGATCTCAACGAGATAGAAGAATTATGTGCACTCGCCTATAACAATGCACGAATCTACAAGGAGAAAACAAAGCGATGGCATGACAAGAAACTATTGCCACGGCAATTCACGCCAGGGCAACTAGTTCTCCTATTCAATTATCGGCTAAAACTTTTCCCGGGAAAGCTGAAATCAAGATGGTCGGGACCATTCGAAGTCGTCAAACCATTCTCCCATGGTGCTGTGATAATCAAGTCCATCTCTGACAACCATGAATTCATAGTTAATGGACAAAGATTGAAACACTACAATGGTGCCCATGTGGAACGTAACAAAGAAGTGGTCAACTTAGGAGATGCATGAGCATGCTCTCCTTTCAATATTTTCTTTTTCTTTTTATTTTCATTTTTATTTTTAGGAGATATTTTATTTTTTTTCATTATCTTTAGTTTCCAGGTTTTCTTTGTTTTCTTTTCCCCGACAAGATTCACAACCTCCATGCTAAGGAAATTCACTACAGACTACTTGCCACGGCAACCGCAACATATGATGCCGCAGCAACCTACATCGTGCCTGCACAAGCTGATGCCACGACAACCAACCCTGAAGATGCCACAGCAACCAAAGCTAAAGACATCCAGGCAACCACTGCAAAAGCCAAAGGTAAAGCACCTATGCCCGAATCAACTCCTACGGAATCATTTTCTAATTTTTCATATTCGGACGAGTCCTCCATTGCACCAACAAAGACTGCATCAATTGAATCCTCCAAGCAAAAAGCCAATGACATTGATGAAGAGGACAATGAGGACAACCCCGTACGAGGATCGATTCCACCACCGGCAACAAGAAAACAACCATCGCGTTCAAGCAAGAGAATCAAGACACCGACCAAAAGGAAACTAATCATCTACGATGATGAACTCTCGGAGTAAGTCCTCGTATGCATTTTATTTTTCGTTAGTTTTATTTTTCTTTAAAACATGCATTGAGGACAATGCCTCACTCGAGTTTGGGGGGGTTGTTATTAGTAGTTACCATGTTTAGTTACATTCATCTTAAGTATTACATTTAGGATACATAAATTGCTTGCCATGCCTTTAATTGGAACAATAATTGCTTAGATTTGATGAATATTCGATGATGACTTTGCCAATGCACTTAATTGATAGAATTTTTATTCTAGGATAACCATGGAAAAACTTAGAATTTTACTATGATGCTAAATTTGATGAAACACTATTGTGGTTTGATTGATTTAAGGAATTCTAGTGAACTTAGGTTGATAATTAACAAATTGGGGGATTAGAATAAAAATTGGATGAATGTTAGAGGTGCCCGCAATTGGCTCTAGCATATGCTAAAAAAATTGACCACTAGAGGTGCCCGAAACTGGCTCTAGTATGTGTTAAAAAATTGATAGCTAGAGGTGCCCAAAACCGGCTCTAGTCGAATAAATTAACTTAAGAAAACTAAACCAAAACACTAGAGGTGCCCAAAACTGGCTCTAGTTAAAACATGTTAAAAAGAACCCAATGAAGTAATTTGAAAACCTATTGTTTGCATAGAATCCGAAAAATCAACTTGCACACAACTCCGCACACACTCCAAGCATTATAGTTTGATTAGAGTAATTCCTAAGTTTTCCGAAAAATAAAAAGCCAATCATACTTTGTGCCCGGTTGAGAGAATTGAAATCAAGTTCAAAGCTAAGGTTGTGAAAATTGAAGTCTTGGCGAGGTAATTATGAGTTTGCATTGCTTGAGGACAAGCAATAGTTCGAGTTTGGGGGTGTGATAAGTGTTCAAAAAGTACTATTTTATTACCCTTTTTACTCATATTATTGTTAGACTTAGGCTCATATTAGTTGCATAATTAGCCATTCATGCATTAATCCATGTTTCCTTCCAACATTGAGCTTGATTACATAACT
Organism: Hibiscus mutabilis; assembly: GCA_019671005.1. Lineage (NCBI taxonomy): Eukaryota > Viridiplantae > Streptophyta > Magnoliopsida > Malvales > Malvaceae > Hibiscus > Hibiscus mutabilis. Next base: position 7,495 of record JAGYYJ010001009.1, read on the forward strand.
TGGTAGTTTTTGTGGGAAAAGATGTTGCTTTGGTGTGTTTTCTGTGTATATGCAGGATCACTTGCCAAAGCAAGGCTAGAGCTAGTTGCCAGGGCAATGCATGAAGGATATGCGAGCTAGTTGCAGGGCAATTTATGAAAGAGGCAGCGAGCAGTTGCCATGGCAATTGTCGACAAGAAAAAAGGTGATATGGTAGTCGAAATTGATGACTAGACAAGCCCAAGATGACGTGGAGCAAAGCCCAAACCCAAAGGAATTTGATTGCCATGCAGAGATTAAAGAAGAATTAAATTCCAAGAAGATAGAAGAAGTTCTAGTAGGAATATAATTATAATAAAAATTATATTCTTTAAAGATAATTTAATTTCAACTCAAACTTCCTCCTCAAAGAAGGACTTTGGCCTAGCCCTATAAATAAGATGGAGATTTCGACAATCCAAAGAGAGCAAGAAGAGGGAAAATTTCGACAACTCCAAAGGGCAAGATGAGAGAAATTTTGACAAAGCAGCAAGGGGGAGAGATTTTGATTTCTTCTTCTTCTTCTTTGCTTCCATTAGATTCATGGTTTGGGATTATTCTTTGTATATCTTTTGAACCCAACCATGAACTAAATCTGATTGGTTGGGGTTATTGTGTTTTGTTGTTGTGAAAAACAATTGGATTTTGTTTAGGTAATAAGAGTTTGCACTTTTTTCAATTCAAGGTTTATTCATTCTTGGTTTTTATTCTTGTTTGCGAGTGAATTGGGAGAGGATCTCGTAATTTCATCTATTTATCTAATATCGGGAGAGTTAGATTCAAGAAAGCGAATGAGTATGGTCTTTATTCAATCTATTGATGGTGAAGATTAATCGGCTTAGGAATAAGTTAAGGATTTCAGCGGCTAAGAGGAGCGCAAGATTGGTTGTTGTTCACCCTTTATTCACTTGAGGATGTATTATCAAGGCATGCACAAGTAGCTAGAGTTTCGACTTAGGGATAAGAAGAAACCATTGAAGAATGCTCCGCCGAACCTTGAAGTTGCTGCCCGGACGCCCAAGTAGTTGCCCAGCTAGTTGCCCGAGCAACCATCGATTAGTTGCCAAGGCAACCCCGTTTGTGCAAGTTGCCACGGCAACTGAGTTGCCCTTGCACTCTTTTACCAAGGCGATCAATCGGCTATCACACCTCAACTCACGATAACCCTGGCCTATTCTCTATTTTTTTCTTTCATTTATTCTTTTAGTTTATTGCTTTTACTTTTCTCATTAATTAAAACCTCTATTATCAATTGTGTTTTTATTTTCACGGTCTGCGATAACTTAAGCAAAGTGGCCCAAACCAATCCCTGTGGAGACGATACTCGATACTCATATCACTTTATTACTTGCGACGTGTATGCTTGCACATTTGCGTAGCACTTATTACACGCAACAGAACCCAACCTTGAACTAAATCTATTTGGTTAAGGTATTGTGTTTTGTTGTTGTGAAAAACAATTGGATTTTGTTTAGGTAATAAGAGTTTGCACTTTTCTATTCAAGGTTTACTCATTCTTGGCTTTTATTCTTGTTTGCGAGTGAATTGGGAGAGGATCTCGTAACTTCATCTATTTATCTAATATCGGGAGAGTTAGATTCAAGAAACGAATGAGTATGGTCTTTATTCAATCTATTGATGGTGAAGATTAATCTGGCTTAGGAATAAGTTAAGGATTTCAACGGCTAAGAAGAGCGCAAGATTGTTGTTGTTCACCCTTGATTCACGCAGGGATGTATTATCAAGGCATGCACAAGTAGCTAGAGTTTCGACTTAGGGATAAGAAGAAACCATTGAAGAACGCTCTGTCGAACCTTGAAGTTGCTGTCCAGACGCCCAAGTAGTTGCCCGACTAGTCGCCCGAGGCAACCATCGATTAGTTGCCAAGGCAACCCCGCTGTGCAAGTTGCCACGGCAACTGAGTTGCCCTTGCACTCTTTTACCAAGACGATCCAATCGGCTATCACACCTCAACTCACGATAACCTGACCTATTTACTCTATTTTGATTTCATCTATTCTTTTAGTTTATTGCTCTTAGTTTACTCGTTAATTAGAACTCCTATTATCAATTGTGTTTTTACTTTTCACGGTCAAGATAACTTAAGCAAAGTGGCCCAAACCAATCCATGTGGAGACGATACTCGATACTCATATCACTTTATTACTTGCGACGTGTATACTTGCACAATTGCGTAGCACTTATTACACGCAACAAGTTTTTGGCGTCGTTGCCGGGGATTGGCAATTGGTCTTAGTTGTTTTTGTTATTGCATTTTTTTCTCTTAGTTTTACTAACTTTTCTTTTTGTTTGTTTTATCAAAAAAAAATTATTAGTGCTTCTAAGTTAAGGAACATCAACATGTCGGGAAATAAAATCCAATCTATTCGAGAGATGATGTTGGAAGATATGAATCAATCCAATCAAGAGTTTCTTGCACCCTTTGATGATTACCTATACCAATCGAGAAAAGCCCAAAGAACTTATCTTTGTGGAAAAATCTTGTGCTATGTGTGGAGAACATCATATGTTTGAAAAGTGCCCTCACATTTTCGGTGCATATAACTACATGGAGGACCATAGGGAACCAGAAGCAAAATTCTTCATGGTATGGTCAAAAGCTCAAAATTTTTTTACCATAACAATTTTTTTGAACAGAAGATATGTCATGGCAATGTAGTCCTTTTCAAGAGCATTCCAATTTCTTGGAGGAAGCGTTACTAGCTTCCTTGGCTAGACTTGACGGATAAATTGAAGAGATTCGAGAACTATCAAAATCTATGGATATGAGGATAGCTCGGTGGGATGCAACCTTAGGGGATTGAGGAAGATCAATTGGGGAGATCTACATATGTCATGGATAACATGCACCAATAATTCATTCCTAGGATATCTTGGCGTCCCAAGGCAAGAGGATAAGGAGCAATGAAAGAAAGCTCTATGATGTGTGAGGAACAACTAGAACCTCAAAGTCAAGAGGATGCCAATGACAGAGACTGCCCAACACATGATGAGCCTGAACAACAAATTGCCTCAGCAATGATTGAGGAGCCTGAACAGAGCAATACCACGACAACACTTAGTGAAGCTGAGAACAACAATACTACAGCAAATTTTGAGGAACCTGATGCCCATACGGTTACAACGTTGATGTTGAAGCAGGAATCTGTAGATTGCTCTCATCTACAATTGCCACGGCAATTACACGACCACATGCAAGATCAACGAGATGATAATACTTTGCCAATGGAATATGAGCAGGTAATGGTTGAACCTTTTGAATTCTTTAAAAGCTCACCTCGTCTATTTCAGATATGTCTTGAGGAACCGAGGTTGGTAGATTTGAAGCCATCGAAATCTCTACTGATGGAGATGTTTGAGAGGCCAAAAGAAAACGGTGCTTGGATTCGTAAAGCTTTTCAGAAAATTGGTTCTTCCCTTGACTTACAGCAAATTTTGGCAACTGATTGCCACGGCAATTGGCTTGAGCAGCAATTGCCACGACAACAAAGGCTACATCCAACCATGATAGAAGTCGACAAGAATGAGGTAATTGAATGGTTGAGAATGGATAAAATTTTTCCTATTAATATATTTGTGCCTTCAGGAATAGTAGCAAGGTGGATAGTTTACATGGACTACAAGCGAACAAAGAAGAAAGACACCTCCACCATGATAACGCAAAAGGGAGTAGTGGTAAGCACATTGGCCAAACTCTTTTTGGGCAATATTGTCACCCGATGGAGGGTGTGGATGGACTATAAGAAGTATCGAAAACGACCATTCTCAAGTTTTCTCAGATATGCACTAACATTAGAAGATGCATGATGGCACTCTTTTCAGACATGGTCAAAGACTTCTTTGAGATCTTCATTGATGATTTTTCTGTTTTTGGTAGTGACTTCAACAGTTGCCTCGACAATTTAGAGAATGTGTTGGAAAGATGAGAAGAAACCGATTTAGTCCTTAATTGGGAGAACTGCCATCTTATGGTAGATGAAGGAATAGTGCTCGGCCACAAGATTTCATCCAAGGGAATTAAAGTAGACAAAGCCAAGGTGGACGTGATCGAGAGATTACCCCCACCAAGATAAAGTCTTCAATTTTGATGATTCTTGCGCCCAAGCATTCGAAACCCTAAAGGAAAAGCTTGCCTCGGCACCCATTGTCGTTCCACCAGATTGGACGCCACCTTTTGAGCTCATGTGTGATACAAGTAATTTTGCGGTAGGAGTAGTCCTAGGCCAACTCACAGGGAAGAGGACGAGGATTTAGAGATATGTGATGCATTCCCGGATGAACACCTTTTAGACGCCTTGACAACCATGGATGCGCATGCCTCGGCAACCCTCGACGCCGCAGCAGCTTTTGACGCGCACGCCTCAACAACTCTAGACGTGCACGCCTCGGCAACCCTCGATGCCGCAGCAACCCTCGGCAACCCTGGATGCGCATGCCTCGGCAACCCTCGACGCCGCAGCAGCTCTTGACCCTTGACGCCTCGGCAACCCTCGATGCCGCAGCAACCCTTGACGCCTTGGCAACCCTCGACGTCGCAGCAGCTCTTGATGCGCACGCCTCGGCAACCATGGATGCGCATGCCTCGACAACTCTAGACACACATGACTCGGCAATCTTGGGAGCAGTCGCCACGGTAGCACATACCTCGGTAATACCCTGGTACGCAGATTTAGTTAATTTCCTTGTTTGTGGTATTTTACCTTATGACCTTACTCACCAAGGGAAGAAGCGGTTCTGCCATGATGCTAAGCATTACTTTTGGGACGAGCCTCTTTTGTTTAAACAATGTGCAGATCAGGTCATATGCCGATGTGTCCCTGAAAAAGAGCAGCAAAATGTACTCCGGTAATGCCATTCTTCACCCTATGGAGGACATTTTGGAGGAACTCGTACCGCGGTCAAAGTTTTACAATCCGGTTTGTATTGGCCAACGCTGTACAAAGATGCCTAAGAGTTTTACAAGCAATGTGATAGTTGCCATAGGACGGGCAATATCACCCACAAACTAATGGCAAGCAGAAATTTCCAACCGAGAATTGAAGGGTATACTCGAGAAAGTTGTAAATCCCTCAGCAAGACTAGATGACACACTTTGGGCATATCGCACTGCATTCAAAACACCCTTAGGTATGTCCCCCTTCCGACTTGTCTATGGCAAAACATGTCATCTACCGGTGGAAATTGAACACAAGGCATATTGGGCAATCAAGACCGTGAATATGGATTGGGAAAGTGCCGGGCAAAAGCGTTTGTTGGACCTCAACGAGATAGAAGAATTTCGTGCACTCGCCTATAACAATGCACGAATCTACAAGGAGAAAACAAAGCAATGGCACGACAATAAACTATTGCCGCGACAATTCATGCCAGGGCAACTAGTTCTCTTATTCAATTCTCGACTAATACTTTTGCCGGGAAAGCTGAAATCAAGATGGTTGGGACCATTCAAAGTTGTCAAACCATTCTCTCATGGTTTCGTGATAATCAAGTCCATCACTGACGAACATGAATTCAAAGTTAACGGACAAAGATTGAAGCACTACAAGGTGCCCATGTGGAACGTAACAAAGAAGTTGACACCTTAAGAGATGCATGAGCATGCTCTCCTTTCGATATTTTCTTTTTTTCTTTTTATTTTTTTTCGAACTATTTTTTTCTTTCTATTATTTTCGGTTATTTTTCTCTCTTTATTTATTATTATTATTATTATTATTATTATTATTTTTGGAATTTTTAGGAGAGATTTTATTTTTCTTCATTATCTTTAGTTTCCAGGTTTTCATTTCCACAACAAGACTCACAACCACAATGCTAAGGAAATTTACTGCCGACTACTTGCCACAGCAACCACAACAGAAACTGGCGATGCCCAGGCAACAACAATGGCTTCGCCAACTACTGATGCCCATGCAAGTGAACCTGCATCGGCAAACATGGATCAAATCAAAGCAATGCTATTCACATGGTACCAGCATTCAACCACCGACTGAAAAATGAATCAAGCAAACGGCACGAAGGAAACTTATCACTCGAGGTGACGACCTCTCTGACTAACTCATTTCATTTAGTTTCTTTTAAATTTTGTTTCACTCTTACATGCATTGAGGACAATGCTTCTCTCGAGTTTGGGGGGTGTTGGTTTCTAGTTAGTTTCATGTTTAGTTGCATTCATCTTTAGCAATCACATATAGGTTGCATATGTTACTTGCCATGCCTTTAATTGGATTTAATTGCTTAAGACTTGTTGAATATCCAATGATGAATTTTTGCCACTGCACTTAATTGAAAGAACCTTTAATTTTAGGATTGCATGAAAAGAACTTAGAATTTTACTATGATGCTGAATTTTTTACATGGTTGTGGCTTGTTGATTGAAAGAAACTTAGTGAACTTAGGTTGCTTAAAATTTGGGTAAATTTAAAATTGAAAATTAAAAGTTAAATTCTTGCTAGAGGTGCCCGAAACTGGCTCTAGTAGTTAATGCACATTAAAGAATCGCTAGAAGTGCCCGAAATTGGCTCTAGTCGACTAAAATAAAATGAGAAATTGCTTACCTTGCTAGAGGTGCCCGAAATTGGCTCTAGTGAAAATAAAAATAAATGCCCCGGTAATTAAATTGATAAAAACCTATTGTTCACATAGAATCTTGAAAATCAAATTGTACACAACTACGCACACACATTGTCACGAGCATTATAGTTTTGTTCCGGGTAATTTTTGTGCTATCGGAAAAATTAAAAGGTGATCATACTTTGTGCCACGGTTCCGAGGTTTGAATTCAAGTTTGAAGCACGTCTTTGATGATTAAAGTCTTGGCAGGTAATTGTTAGTTTGCATTGCTTGAGGACAAGCAATAGTTCGAGTTTGGGGGTGTGATAAGTGTTCAAAAGTACTATTTTTATTACCCTTTTTACTCATATTATTGTTAGACTTAAGCTCATATTAGTTGCATAATTAGTCATTCATGCATTAATTCATGTTTCTTTCCACCGTTGAGCTTGATTACATAACTTGGTGATTTTTATGGAAAAAGATGCTGCTTTGGTGTGTTTTTGTGTGTGTGCAGAGTCACTTGCCTAAACAAGGCTAGAACCAGTTGCCAGGGCAATGCATGAAGGAGATGTCGAGCTAGTTGCCAGGGCAATGCATGAAGGAGACGCCGAGCCAGTTACCAGGGCAATTGTCGACAAAGAATAAGGTGATATGGTAGTCAAAATTGATGACTAGACAAGCCCAAGATGACGTGGAGCAAAGCTAAATCCAAAAGGAATTTGATTTCCATTAAGAGATTAAAGAAGAATTAAATTCCAAGAAGATAGGAGAAGTTTTAGTAGGAATATAATTATAATAAAGAATTATATTCTTTTAAGATAATTTAATTCCAACTTAACTTCCTCCTCAAAGAAGGACTTTGACCTAGCCCTATAAATAAGAGGCCATATCGTCAACTTGAGAGAGCAAGAGGAGGGAAAATTTTGACAACCCCGTAGAGTAAGAAGAGGGAAAATTTTGACAACCCCATAGAGCAAGAGGAGAGAAATTTCGACAACTCCAAAGGTTCAAGAAGGGAGAGATTTCGACAAGAGAGCAAGGGGGAGAGAGTTCGATTTCTTCTTCTTCTTCTTTGCTTCCATTAGATTCATGGTTTGGGGATTATTCTTTGTATATCTTTTGAACCCAACCATGAACTAAATCTATTTGGTTAAGGTTATTGTGTTTTGTTGTTGTGAAAAACAATTGGATTTTGTTTAGGTAATAAGAGTTTGCACTTTTCTATTCAAGGTTTACTTATTCTTGGCTTTTATTCTTGTTTGCGAGTGAGTTGGGAGAGGATCTCGTAACTTCATCTATTTATCTAATATCGGGAAAGTTAGATTCAAGAAACGAATGAGTATGGTCTTTATTCAATCTATTGATGGTGAAGATTAATCCGGCTTAAGAATAATTTAAGGATTTCAACGGCTAAGAAGAGCGCAAGATTGGTTGTTGTTCACCCTTGATTCACGCAGGGATGTATTATCAAGGCATGCACAAGTAGCTAGAGTTTCGACTTAGGGATAAGAAGAAACCATTGAAGAACGCTCTGCCGAACCTTGAAGTTGCTGCTCATACGCCCAAGTAGTTGCCCAACTAGTCGCCCAGGCAACCCCGCTGTGCAGGTTGCCACGGCAACTGAGTTGCCCTTGCACTCTTTTACCAAGACGATCCAATCGGCTATCACACCTCAACTCACGATAACCTGGTCTATTTACTCTATTTTGATTTCATCTATTCTTTTAGTTTATTGCTCTTAGTTTACTCATTAATTAGAACTCCTATTATCAATTGTGTTTTTACTTTTCACAGTGCAGTAACTTAAGCAAAGTGGCCCAAACCAATCCCTGTGGAGACGATACTCGATACTCATATCACTTTATTACTTGCGACGTGTATACTTGCACAATTGCGTAGCACTTATTACACGCAACAGTGAGGCCAGATGTTAAATCCTTCGGGTCATCGGTAAGTCCTTCGGGCACAGTGTTAAGTCCTTCAGGAAACCATTAAGCCTTTCGAGCATGGTGATAAGTCCTTCGGGCCATCAGTAAGTCCTTCGGGCATGATGCGGCAGCCATAGTAGCGTGAGGCCAGACGACGGTAGCCATAGTAGCGTAAAGCCAGATGTTAAATCCTTCGGGTCATCGGTAAGTCTTTCAGGCACGGTGTTAAGACGTTCGGGCCACCAGTAAGTCTTTCGAGCATGGTGATAAGTCCTTCGGGCCATCAATAAGTCCTTTGGGCATGATGCGGCAGCCATAGTAGCATGAGGCCAGATGACGGCAGCCATAGCAGCGTGAGGCCAGATGTTAAATCCTTTGGGTCATCGGTAAGTCCTTTGGGCACGGTGTTAAGTCCTTCGGGCCACCATTAAGTCTTTCGAGCATGGTGATAAGTCCTTTGGGCCATTAGTAAGTCCTTCGGGCATGATGCGGCAGCCATAGTAGCGTGAAGCCAGATGTTAAATCCTTCAGGCCACCATTAAGTCTTTCGAGCATGGTGATAAGTCCTTCGGGCCATCAATAAGTCCTTCAGGCATGATGCGTCAGCCTTAGTAGCGTGAGTCCAAAGATATCAACAGCCTTGTAAAAAAAGTAGAGAAAGAAAAAAAAGATAGAAAAAAGAGAGAAGAGAAAAAGAAGAAAAAAGAGAAAAAGAAAAAAAGGAAAAAATGAGCAGAAAAATAGGGAAAAAGAAAAAAAAGAAAAAAAAGGAAAAAAAAGAAAAAGTTGAAGATAAAGGTTCAATATATGAAGGGCCTGTATTTTCAAGCCCTCGCAGTGAAATGTTCTATATAGGAAGAACCCGTAACTACGAGATTTCAGAAGCTAAAAGTTCTATATAGGAAGGACTGGCGACTCTAGGGTTTGAAGACTAGTAGTTCTATATAGGAGGAACTCCCAGTCGGAAGAATCCATCAGTGGCGCAAAAGGTTTTATATAGGAAAAACATGCCGCGTTGAAGGCGAAGAGTTCTATATAAGGACTCCAAGCTTTACCGTCTTAGAGTGAAAAGTTCTATATAGGAGGGACTCATAACTCGAGGATCCAGAGAGAAGGGTTCTATATAGGAAGAGCCTGTAGCTCTAAGATCGGAAGATGACGAAGTCCTATATAGGAAGAGCTTACAAGCCTGAAAATTCAGCTAAGGAAGAGCGGAGAGTTCCAGAAGAACACGTGATTCCGAAGCCAAAGACAAGGAAGTAGGTCAAAAATGAGTGCTTTTGATCTTTGCTTTGTCCTCGTTTCACAAGAACAGGCAAAGATGTGCAACTGTAATCACTCATTTTTTAACAAGTTTTAGTGTTATTAGTGTTATTTTAATAGTAATATTATTAATATAAAATTAATGAAAAATAAGAAAATAATAATAATATAATATAAAAAGTAAAAAAAAGTAAAATTAAAAAATAATTAAATTAAAAAAAGGAAAAAAGGAAATATCGCATGGAGCAGGACACTCCACGTCCCTTTTTCACCCACCCCAATTGTCTATATAAAGGCATAGGGGGCAATTGAATTCACACGAGACAAGCATGAATCGGCCAAGGCATGCCACATAAGAGAGTTATGCTCTTGGGTAGCCAAGGACCGGGGGCAGTCCCCTCGGTCCTAACTGGTTCGATCGGGGTCCTATTTTAGGTCCGATCTAGTTAATATTTTTGGAGAGGTCGTGGTAGATCTCGGTGGGGTTCAGTCGGGGTTCGTCATTCGAGCTCCTAGTTATGTATATTTTCTTTCCTTTTTATTTGTGTTGCAATTTTTATGATTTAATGAAGTAGTAGTTAATTTAAAATTGTGTTTTTAGTTTGTATGTTTATTTACGTTTTAGATTAGTATTTATTATGTTTTATATTAATATTTTATTTATGTTAGATTTGTTTTTATTTATGAGTTAGATTAATATTTATGTATGTATGTTTTAGATTAGTATTTTATTTATGTTAGATTTGTTTTTATTTATGTGTTAAATTAATAGTTGTGTATGTATGTTTTAGATTAGTATTTTATTTATGTTATATTAGTATTTTATTATGTTAGTATTTATTTATATTTTTATCGCAATGTATTTATTTATATTTGCCATGTTTTTTTTAAGTTTGCATAACGGATATTTATTTTGTCAATGCGGTGCCCTTTTATCCGAGCGTAAATAGGGCCAGTATCAGGTGTAGTGATGGTGGTTGGGCGTTTACTCTCGGATAACAGGGCTTTTAAAATTTACTCGCACATATAACTGAATTTTAATTTAATCGTCACGTTAATCTGGAAAGTCTAATATTAATAAAGCGGCAATTATTAAAGTACCAATTTTGGGCGGTGTGGGGGTGCTAATCCTTCCTTATCCGTAACCGACTCCCGAACCCGGCATTTCGAAATCTCTAGTTTTTACGGTGTCCGGTCCACCTTGAGTGGCCGGTGGCGACTCCATTTTTAAATAAAATACGGGTTTTATAAAATCCCACGCGGAAGACATTATTTTCAAAATAAAGTAAAAAAAATAAAAAACCACACCGTTTTTTAGTGAGTGTAAGAGGAAATCGCTACAAATTTTGGGGTATTGAAGTTTGAAGAATCGAACGTGGCCGCTAGCCCGTTACCTTGTTACGGGAACCATGAAGTAAACGCTATCGAGGAGTACTCTGCTAGGAAGGCTAAGGAAGATGTGTCAAAAATCAAGTCTCCCTTACGTTGGGTGTTCCAACAATTATGCATGGCCCGCTTGATTGATAGAGGCATGGTAGTGGTGCAGAAGGGATGTAGAGCTTATTGCGAGTTCCACCAGGACAGGGGGCATGACATCCAAAAATGTGAAGAATTCAGGAGATTGATTCAACAGCTGATGGAGAGCAAAGAGATATAGTTCTCTGAGGAGATTGCAAGAAGGAAGCGGTTAGAAGTATGTGCGTAAGATAGTCCCAACATCAAGTATGAAATAGACAGACCCTTTGTCGTCCCCTCCAGACCAAAGGAAGAAAGTCCATCCCAAGGAGAAGCTATAAATGTGGCCCCTAAAATCATCATCTTAGCACCAGCCCCGTTTCGTTCAAAGATATGCAGCAGACCCCTTGGAATTATGCCACCAACGTGACTATACCAGAGCAGTCGAAACCTCGTGAGGAAGGGGAACAAATAGTAGAAGAAGAGCCAACATAAAAAGATGAACAGACAAAGAAAGATAAAATTGTCAACGAGGTAGCCACTTCACGAGGAGCGACATGTGCTACTCTTCGAAAGCCTTGAAATCTGTTGAAGCTACAAAAGATAAGGGATAAGGTACATCAACTGGTCTTACAAAGATATTTGGTGAGGAGTCCCCTCCAAAGATTAATGAGCCTATATCTGAGACTCAGGCACAGGAATTTCTGAAGTTCCTAAGGCACAGTGAAAACAATGTAGTGGAGCAGCTGTGAAAGCAACCAGCGAGGATTACGGTGTTGGAGTTGCTTTTGAGTTCGAAAAAACATCAGGATGCATTGTTAAAGGTGCTGAACCAAATGTTTGTACCCTGTGACATTTTTTATCTAAGCTGGACAGAAGGATATTCAGTGAAGAACAAAGGAGGGCTAGGCTCAAAAAAGAGGATATTCCATGGAGACCGATGCCTTTCCCTCATTTAAAAGATATTTTTGTCTTTGGAGGAATTGACCATGCAGAACAAAAACTATAGGAAGCAATTCGAGAAAATGACATACTTAATGAGGATGAGATGTTCAGTGAATCGCTTGACGGGATGTCCATCAACATGATAGCTGAAGATGACAATGGCAGCAACGTGTTGACCAGCATCCGCCCTTGTCGTCCCGGGGAAACTCTCAATAACTGGAGCTATATTGATCTACATGTAATCTTTAGGGCCAGATCAGAGTAATGCTCTGAATTAACCCTTTTGTTTTTGCCCCTGGGCAATAGGGATCTTTTGTATGGGGCATCTATGTTAACCTTTTGTTTGCAATGAAATAATGTCTTCCTCTTTTCTCAAATGGCAAACATTTCATTTACTTCACTCATTTATTCATTTCTTACTCGTATTCATTCACTTCATTTAAAATCATTCTCTTCCCAATACATTCGTTCTCATTTCATGCAGGGTCCCCATAATTAACTGTATGACTGATTCTAAATCTAATCCCGAGGTAGATTTCGAGTGCCTTGAGATCTCGGTAGAAACTGAAGGGAGGACAACGAGGCAGAATGCGAGGCTCTTAAAGAGTTGGTAAGGATGATGGCCAACGAAGAAAGGCAAATCATGCCCTACCAAGAAGAAATAGAAAATGTGAACTTAGGAACCAATGAGGAGAGAAAAGAAGTGAAAATCGGGATGAATTTTCCTCAAAAACCAGGCGCAAAATGATAGCCCTGCTCCAAGAGTTCAAGGACGTCTTTTTTTGGACTTATCGAGATATTCCAGGGTTGAATACAGACATAGTGGTGCATAAACTGCCAACGAGGCCAAAATGCAAACCAATCCAGCAAAAGCTCAGAAGAATGAGGACTGACATGCTGTTAAAGATCAAAGAAGATGTAAAAAAGTTGTTTGATGTTGGTTTTCTGGAAGTTGCCAAATACCTTGAATGGGTTGTAAACATCGTATCGGTGCCAAAGAATGATGGGGAAGTCCGCATGTGTGTAGATTACATGGATCTTAATCGAGCAAGCCCTAAAGATAATTTTCCTTTGCCATATATTGACATGTTGGTTGACAATATCGTGGGACACTCATTGTTCTCGTTCATGGATGGTTTCTCAGGATACAACCAGATAAAGATAGACCTAGAAGACATGGAGAAGACCACATTTGTAACCATGTATGGCACGTTTTGTTATAAGGTGATGCCTTTCGGACTCAAGAACGCAGAGGCAACTTATCAAAGAGTGGTGGTGACACTTTTCTATGATATGATGCACAAAGAGATAGAAGTATACGTGGATGATATGATCGTTAAATCTAGAACCGAGGAAGAGCACATTCGAAACCTGAGAAAGCTATTCCAAAGACTACAAAAATACTAGCTGAAGCTCAACCCAGCTAAATGCACCTTCGCAGTCACATCTGGAAAACTCTTGGGGTTTGGAGTGAGTAGGAAGGGGATTGAGATTGATCTATAAAAAGTAAAGGCTATCCAGTACCTCCCACCGCCTCATACTTAGAAAGAAGTTTGAGGTTTCCCGAGAAGGTTAAATTATATCTCTCGTTTCATCGCTCAATTAACAGATAAGTGCAACCCGGTCTTCAGACTACTTAGGAAAAATAACCCAGGGGTCTGGGATGAACAATGTCAAGAAGCTCAAGAGAAGATTAAGAAGTACCTGACGAATGCTCTAATTTTAGTTGCACTGGTACTAAACAGGCCTTTGATCCTTTACCTAACAGTTTTTGAAAACTCGATGGGTTGCGTGTTGGGGCAACATGATGAGTTTGGGAAAAAGAAAGAGCCATCTACTACCTAAGCAAGAAGTTCACTGATTGCGAAACACAGTACCCGCCGATTCAGAAGCTATGTTGTGCTTTAGTTTGGACTACCAAAAGGCTTAGACAGTACATGCTATACCATACCACCTGGTTTATATCCAAATTGGACCCTTTGAAGTATCTAATGGAAGCACCAGCATTAACGGGGAAGATAGCCCGTTGGCAGATGCTATTATTCAAGTTTGACATTGTATATGTGAGCCAGAAAGCTGTGAAAGGAAGTGCTGTAGTGAATTTCTTAGCTAGCCATGCTTCAGATGATTATGAATCGTTGAACTTCAATTTCCCAGATGAAGAATTGATGTGCATTACAACAGGGGGAGACATAGTTTCAGATGATGGCTCGTGAATGCTCTACTTTGACGGAGCCTCTAATGCCCTTGGACACGGAATAGGAGCTATACTAATTTCTCCAAAAGATTTCTATTATCCTTTCACTAGCAAACTAGAATTCTTTTGACAAACAACATAGCTGAATACAAAACCTGTGTCATAGGACTGAATGCAACCATTGAAAGAAAGATCAAAGAACTTTGAGTATTCGGAAATTCGTCCTTAGTGATCTATTAGTTACGAGGAAAATGGGAAACTAGGGATCTGAAGCTAGTCAAATACTACGAGTTGATCCAAGAGCTCATTAAAAATTTGAAAATGCCAGTTTCACCTATCTTCTTAGAGAAGACAACCAGATGGCAGACACCTTGGCAACCCTGGCCTCCAAAGCAAATACGAAAGCAGAAATGAAGCTAATTGAGATGCAGACTTTTGAAAGGCCAGCTCACTATTATAATGTGCAAGAGAAATTTTGGCAGAAGTGCATGATGGTTTGTGTGGAACGCACGCCAATGGTTAGTCATTAGCTCAAAAAATCATAAGATATGGCTATTTCTGGTCGACTATGGAGGGAGACTGTATCGATTATGCCAGGAAATGCAATAAGTTCCAAATCTATGCCAACAAGATCCATGCTCCTCATTTACCTTTACACACCATAAACTCGCCTTGACCGTTCGCAGCATGAGGCATGGATGTCATTGGATAGATTTATCCGAAGGCTTCCAATAGGCACCATTTTATTTTGGTTGCCATTGATTACTTCACTAAATGGGTGGAGGCAACATCTTGCGCTAATATCACAAGGACAACGGTGTGCAAGTTCCTGAAGAAGGAAATCATTTGCCGATATGGGTTGCCGAAAAAGATTATCACCGAAAATGCTTCCAACCTAAATAAAAAATTGATGACTGAGGTGTGCAACCAGTTCAAAATAACACATCATAATTCTACAACCTACCGTTATAAGATGAATAGGGCAGCAGAAGCGACAAACAAGAACATAAAGAAAATCAATGCGAAGACAACAGACACCTACAAAGATTGGCATGAGAAGCTGTCATTTGCTCTATTCGCCTACCTGACATCTGGTCACACATCAACAGGGGCAACGCCCTATTCCTTAGTGTACGGTACAGGGGCGGTACTACCCATTGAGGTTGAGATTCTGTTACTCTGGGTTCTGAATGAAGTAAAACTAGATAAATCAGAGAGGGTGCAGACCAGGCTTGACCAGTTAAATCTTATTGAAGAAAAGAGGCTGAAAGCTATCTGCCATGGTCAAATGTACCAAAAACGAATGATGCGGGCATATGATAAGAAAATGTGCCTGAGAGAATTCTGGGAAGGAGATCTGGTGCTTAAGAAGATCCTCCCAATCCAGAAAGATTTTCGAGGAAAGTGGATGCCTAATTGGGAAGGGCCACAAGAAGACTTTTTTGGGAGGAGCGTTGATTTTAACTGAAATGGATGGAGAAGAATTAAAAAATCCCGTGAATTTCGATTCAGTTAAGAAGTATTATGTTTGAAAAAAAAGATTGATGAAATGAGGCGAAAACCTTAAAATGTGCTTCATAAAATGAAAACTTAAGGTGAAAACCCGCAAATGGAGCCTTAGAAAAAAAGGGTTCAAGGCGAAAACCTGAAAAATGGCATCTTGAAGCAAACGGAGAATCTGAGTTGAAAACCCGTTAAGGGCGGCTGATAAGTGTTCAAAAGTACTATTTTTCTTACCCTTTTTACTCATATTATTGTTAGACTTAGGCTCATATTAGTTGCATAGTTAGCCATTCATGCATTAATCCATGTTTCCTTCAATCGTTGAGCTTGATTACATAACTTGGTAGTTTTTGTGGAAAAGATGCTGCTTTGGTGTGCTTTGTGTGTGTATGCGCAGGATCACTTGCCAAAGCAATGCCGAGCTAGTTGCCAGGGCAATGCATGAAGGAGATGCCGAGCTAGTTGCCAGGGCAATACATGAAGGAGACGCCGAGCTAGTTGCCATGGCAATTTTCGAGAAGAGTAAAGGTGATATGGTAGGTGAAATTGATGACTAAACAAGCCCAAGATGACGTGGAGCAAAGCCCAAACCCAAAGGAATTTGATTGCCATGCAGAGATTAAAGAAGAATTAAATTCCAAGAAGATAGGAGAAGTTCTAGTAGGAATACAATTATAATAAAGAATTATATTCTTTAAAGATAATTTAATTTCAACTTAAACTCCTCCTCAAAGAAGGACTTTGGCCTAGCCTTATAAATAGCAAGGAGATTTCGACAATCAAAAAAGGAGAGCAATAGGGAAATTTTGACAAGTCCAAGTAGGGCAAGAGGAGAGAATTTTCGACAAGCATCAAGGGCAAGGAGGATTTCGACAAGCCTCATCCTTCATCCTTTTCTTTCTTGTTCGATTGGGTTCATGCTAGGGATTGTTTATCTTGTGTTTCTTTGGAACCTAGCCATGAACTAAATCTATTTGGCTATGGTTGTTGTGTTTTGTGGTTGTGAGAAACTATTGGTTTTTGTTTAGGTAATAAGAGTTTGCACTTTTCTATTTCAAGGTTTATTCATTCTTGGTTCTTATTCTTGTTTGCGAGTGAATTGGGAGAGGATCTCGTGATTTCATCTATTTATCTAATATCGGGAGAGTTAGATTCAAGAAACGAATGAATATGATCTTTATTCAATCTATTGATGGTGAAGATTAATCCGGCTTAGGAATAAGTTAAGGATTTCAACGGCTAAGAGGAGCGCAAGATTGGTTGTTGTTCACCCTTGATTCACGCAGGGATATATTATCAAGGCATGCACAAGTAGCTGGAGTTTTGACTTAGGGATAAGAAGAAACCATTGAAGAACGCTCTGCCGAACCTTGAAGGTTGCTGCCCAGACGCCCAAGTAGTTGCCCAACTAGTTGCCCAGGCAACCATCGATTAGTTGCCGAGGCAACCCCGTTGTGCAAGTTGCCACGGCAACTGAGTTGCCCGTGCACTCTTTTACCAAAACAATCCAATCGGCTATCACACCTCAACTCACAATAACCTGGCCTATCTTTCTCTCATTTGAATTCATCTTTTCTTTTACTTTATTGCTTTCTAGATTAGTCATTAGTTAAACTCCTATAATCCTTTACTTGTGTTCTTACTTTTACAGTGCAAGAGACTAGATTCTTGAAGTAGCACCAATCTCTGTGGAGACGATATCTTTTTTACTATAACTTATGCGTGTATACTTGCACATTTGCGTAGCACTTATTACGCGCAACAAGTTTTTTGGTGCCGTTCTTCGGGATTGGCAATAGCGACTTTGTTTTTATTTTCTTGCACTTTCTTTTTACTTTTCATGTTTAAAATTCAAAGGGCTAACAAACTTTGGTTTTGCATTGGTATATGAACAGTATGAGACCAACTTCACTGTAATATCCCTTTGATCCAAAAATCGAACGAACCTTACAAAGACTTAGACGAAGGATAAGAGAAGCAATGGCAAATCAAGACGGCAATATGAATCAAGATGTTCGAAAGCGGGAGGAGGAGTGATTCTTGCGAAACAGAACTATTCGAGACTATCTTGAAGAAGATCTTGATGGACTTAACCCGGGGAGTTGTCGCGACCTGAAATTGAAGCCGACCACTTTGAGTTGAAACCGGTAATGTTTAATATGATCAACACAATAGGTCAATTTGGCGGCTCAAGAATCGAAGATGCACGACAACATCTGAAATCTTTCCTTGAGATTTGCAACTCGTTTCAAGATACACGGAGTCACCCCGATGTCTTACGATTAAGATTATTCCCTATTCACTAAGGGATAGGGTGAAAGCATGGTTGAATAGCATTCTGCGGATCCATAGCATCTTGGACTGATCTTTGTCGTGATTTCCTTGCTAGATTTAATCCTACAAATTTGGTGATAAGCTTCAGAACGACATTACTTCATTTCGCAGCGGATGATGAATCCATGTACGAGGTTTGGGAGCGATATAGAGAACTTCTACACAAATGCCCCCTACACGGATTCCCGGTGTGGACTCAAGTAACAATGTTTTACAACGCCGTGAATACACCAACAATGATGATGCTAGATGCCTCGGCAAACGGCATACTCCTAGATAAGTCGCCGGAGGAAGCAATGCAAATTTTAAACAGGCTGGCCAAGAATGACTATCAATTCCCATCTACTAGAAGAGGAGGAGTTAGATGTCAAGCCACAATACATGAACTAGGATCATCAGATTCAATTTCGGCACAATTGGCCACTTTAACCAAGATGGTCCAGAACATGCAAAAACCAAACAACACACATGAAGTCAAGGTAATGGATTCTTTTTGTGAGCTATGTGGTGATAACCATAATTCTTCTGAATGTATGCAGAATCCGGAATCCAGCTTCTATGTGGGGAATTACAATCAGAGCAATAACGTGATGTCAAATACATACAATCCAGCTTGGAAGAAGCACCCAAATTTTTCATGGAGTAATCCCAACAATGCTCTAAACCAGAACAATCAGAATGCGCAAGCATCGGGATTCCAGCAGAATATGCCACAGCAACAGATGCCGCAGCAACAACCGACGACATGTAGTTCTTTGGAAACTTCTCTAAATGCTTTTATGATGAAAACTGAATCTTATATGGCTGAGAATAGTAATTTCATAAAAAGAACTGATGCTTTTATTAACAGGACCGAGATGAGATTGCAAAACCAAGAGGCGGCAATCAAATCATTGGAAAATCAAGTCGGACAGTTTTCTCAGAATCTGAATACTAGACCACAGGGAGGTTTACCTAGCGATACTGAAGTCGCAAGAGGAACTGACCATGAGTAATGTAAGGCGATCACCACTAGAAGTGGCCAACAACTTAGAGAGGTTCAAACCCGCTCATCAAACAAAACTCCACAAAAAGATCAAGACGAACCTAGCGGCAAAGCCTCAAATGCTGAACCAGGAATTGCCGCGGCAACCGGCAATAAGCATGCCTTGGCAACCAACGATAAAGACGCCTCGACAACTGGTGAAAATCATGCCTCGGCAACCCCATTTGATAATACCTCGGCAACTCTAGATGTCCCGGCAATGCCGTCAATCAGGTTTCAAACCAATGAAAGGATCGAAGATATCCGACTTCCACCACCATTCCCACAAAGGTTGAAGCGACAAAAGCAAGAGTATCAATTCAAGAAGTTTCTTGATATCCTAAAGCAAGTCCACATCAACTTGCCACTGGTGGAAGCAATTGAACAAATGCCAAACTATGCCAAGTTTCTTAAAGACATTGTGTCCAAGAGAACTAGGCTAGGAGAGTTCGAAACAGTTGCCGCAATAGAGGGATGCATGGCAATGTTGCACAATCATATGTCACCCAAGTTGAAGGATCCTGGGAGTTTCACAATACCCTGTTCTATTGGAAATCACTATGTCAGGAAAGTACTATGCGACCTTGGGGCTAGTATAAACTTGATGCCTAAATCGGTTTTCCAGAAACTAGGAATTGGGAAGGCAAGACCTACAACAGTTATGCTACAGCTAGCCGACAGATCCTATGTGCATCCAGAGGGAAAAATCGAGGACATACTGGTAAAAGTTGATAAAAAAAATTTCCCGCTAACTTTATTGTTTTGGATTGTGAAGCAGATGAGCATGCACCTATCATTCTCGGGAGACCATTCCTAGCAACAGGGAGAACCTTGATCAACGTTGAAAAGGGAGAACTCACAATGAGGATGAATAACCAGCAGGTCAAACTAAATGTGTTCCAAACACTAAGGCATGTCGATGATCCAGAAGAATGCCAACTACTTCATGCCACAGCAGAGTTTAACTTCGATGAGGAATTTAGTTACCTCGGCAACTACATTGTCGATCAAGAGGAATCTGATTAGTATGAAGAACCGGTCGATGAGGAACAACAAGAAAAGGCAAATTGGCTAGTCAACCGACCAGGTACATACTTTGAACCACTGGATTACTCAGGTAAGGAAGATAAACTCGAAAAACCCTCTATTGAACAACCACCAACTCTTGAGTTGAAACAATTGCCAGAGCAACTAAAATATGCATACTTAGGAACCGATAATACATTGCCTCTAATTATTTCTTCTAAGTTACAGCCTGAGCAGGAAAAGAAGCTGATCAAGATGTTGAAGCTACACAAAAAGGCAATAGGGTGGACAATTGCCGACTTGAAGGGAATTAGCCCGGCGGTGTGCATGCACAAGATCTTGTTGGAAGATGATCACAAACCTTCAATTGAGGCCCAGAGGAGACTGAATCATGCCATGAAAGGGATTGTAATGAAAGAAATCATCAAGTGGCTTGACGCCGGCATTATATACCCTATCTCCGATAGTACGTGGGTAAGTCCGGTACAATGTGTACCGAAAAAGGGAGGTATAACAGTGGTAAGCAATGAAAATAATGAACTTATCCCAACCAGGACTGTGACCGGTTGGAGGGTTTGTATGGAGTATCGAAAGCTAAACAAAGCCACTAGGAAAGATCACTTCCTATTACCCTTTATTGATCAAATGCTTAACCGTCTTGCAGGTAAACCCTTTTATGGTTTTCTTGATGGTTATTCAGGCTACAATCAGATTGCCATAGCACCAGAAGATCAAGAAAAGACAACCTTCACATGCCCATACGGTACTTATTCCTTCCGAAGGATGCCGTTCGAATTGTGTAACGCACCGGCAACCTTCCAAAGATGCATGATGGCACTCTTTTCAGACATGGTCGAAGACTTCCTTGAGATCTTCATGGACAATTTTTCTATTTTTGGTAATGACTTCGACGGCTGTCTCGGCAATTTAGAGAGGGTGTTGGCAAGATGTAAAGAAACGGATTTAGTCCTCAATTGGGAGAAATGCCATTTTATGGTAGATGAAGGAATAGTGCTCGGCCACAAGATTTCATCCAAGGGAATTGAAGTAGACAAAGCCAAGGTGGACGTGATCGAGAGATTACCCCCACCAAGTTCGGTTAAAGGAATTCGAAGTTTTCTCGGGCATGCAGGTTTTTACAGGAGGTTCATTCATAATTTTTCTAAAATCACTAAACCCTTGTGTAATCTGCTTGAACAGGATAAAGTCTTCGATTTTGATGAATCTTGCAACCAAGCATTCGAAACCCTAAAGAAAAAGCTTACCTCGGCACCCATTGTCACTCCACCAGATTGGACGCTACCTTTTGAGCTCATGTGTGATGCAAGTGATTTTGCGGTAGGAGCAGTCCTAGGACAACGCACAGGTAAGACCTTCCATGTGATATACTACGCTAGTAAAACTCTTAATAGTGCTCAAGTGAATTACACAACAACGGAGAAAGAGTTACTAGCTGTAGTTTTCGCATTTGACAAGTTCTGATCCTATTTGATTGGTACAAAGGTAATTGTTCATACGGACCATTCGGCAATCAAATATCTATTTGCTAAAAAGGATGCTAAACCTCATTTGATTCGTTGGATATTACTTTTACAAGAATTTGATATTGAAATTAAGGACAGGAAAGGAACAGAAAACCAAGTGGCCGATCACTTATCACGTCTGGAACGCAATAGGGAAGAGAACGCGGATCTTGAGATATGCGATGCATTCCCAGATGAACAAATTTTAGTTGCCTCGGCAACCCTCGACGCCTCGGTAACCCTAGACGCCTCGGCAACCCTCGACGCCTCGGCAACCATTGATACAAACGCCTCGGCAACCCTTGACGCCGCAGCAGCCCTTGACGGGCACGCCTCGGCAATTTTGGGAGCAGTCACCACGGTAGCACATGCCTCGGCAATACCCTGGTACGCGGATTTAGTTAATTTCCTTGTTTGTGGTATTTTTCCTTATGGCATTACTCACAAAGGAAAGAAGCGGTTCCGCCATGATGCTAAGCATTACTTTTGGGACGAGCCTCTTTTGTTTAAACAATGTGCATATCAGGTTATACGCCGATGTGTCCCTGAAGAAGAGCAACAGAATGTACTCCGGCAATGCCATTCTTCACCCTATGGAGGACATTTTGGAGGAACTCGTACCGCGGCCAAAGTTTTGCAATCCGGTTTGTATTGGCCAACATTGTACAAAGATGCCCAAGACTTTTACAAGCAATGTGATCGTTTCCAGAGGACGGGCAATATCTCTAGACGACATGAAATGCTGCTCCAGAACATCATCGAGGTGGAATTATTCGATGTATGGGGGATCGACTTTATGGGACCTTTTCCATCTTCATTCGGTAACCTCTACATTCTACTTGTCGTCGACTACGTGTCTGAATGGGTTGAGGCAGCTGCAGTTCCCAACAACGATTCCAAGACCGTGCAACGATTCTTGCGGAAAAACATGTTTACACGGTTTGGGATGCCGAGAGCAATTATCAGCGATGAAGGCAAGCATTTTGACAACAAACTAATTGCCAAGATGTTGCAACGCTTCGGTATATCACACAAGATCGCCACAACATATCACCCACAAACCAACGGGCAAGCAGAAATTTTCAACCGGGAGTTGAAGGGAATACTCGAGAAAGTTGTAAATCCCTCAAGGAAGGATTGGTCAGTAAGACTAGATGACGCACTTTGGGCATATCGCACTGCATTCAAAACACCCTTAGGTATGTCCCCCTTCCGACTTGTCTATGGCAAAACATGTCATCTACCGGTGGAAATCGAGCACAAGGCATATTGGGCAATCAAGACCGTGAATATGGATTGGGAAAGTGCCGGACAAAAGCGTTTGATGGATCTCAACAAGATAGAAGAATTCCTTGCACTCGCCTATAACAATGCACGAATCTACAAGGAGAAAACAAAGCGATGGCACGACAAGAAACTATTGCCACGGTAATTCACGCTAGGGCAACTAGTTCTCCTATTCAATTCTCGGCTAAAACTTTTCCCGGGAAAGTTGAAATCAAGATGGTCGGGACCATTTGAAGTCGTCAAACCATTCTCCCATGGCGCCGTGATAATCAAGTCCATCTCTGACAACCATGAATTCAAAGTTAATGGACAAAGATTGAAGCACTACAATGGTGCCCATGTGGAACGCAACAAGAAAGTGGTCAACTTAGGAGATACATGAGCATGCTCTCCCTTTTGATATTTTTATTTTTATTTATTTTTATTTTTATTTTATTTTTTCGATTAATTAGTTATTATTATATTTTTGTCAATTTTTTTATTTTCTTTATTTTTTTTCTTCCTTTTCGATTATTAGTAGTTTTTAGGATAGATTTTATTTATTTATTTAAGTTTAAGAATCCTATTACACATCTTTATTTATTTTCTCTATTAGTTTATATTTAATTTTAATCCTTATTTGATTTGTCTTTGAATTGTAGGAAAAGAAGTTCAAGATAAAGAAGGAATTCTAAACCAAGTAGGAAAACATCTTCAACAAGGAAACTAATGGGCTGAATCTAAGGCTTATATAAAGCCTCCAATTCATCCTAACCAAAACCCCTTTGTCGACAACTTCTACCAAACCCTAACCCTTTTTTTCGTTTTCCCCTAATCCCACCCACCTATCTTTTCTATAAAACCCATCACCCTTAACCTATTCCTACTTTATATCTTGCAACTTTTTAGTTTCTTTTCTTTGTTTTTACTCACAACCAAGATCATCCATGGCATCCAAGATTAAACTTTTAGTTCATCCAAAGAACCAAGATACAAGAAGTTTGATACACCAGTGGTACAAGAAAGATTTCAATCCAAGTTTGAAAGCCGGAAGATTCATGAAGAACAAGGCTTTGAATACTCCAACTCTCATCAAGATTTCGGCCTTGAACCATTCATCTTCAAGAGGATTGCACATCAAAAGTGGCAAATCTTTTGCCATCAACCGGAACCGGGTAACATCTCATGGGTAAGAGAATTCTATGCTCACTCACCTAACCCGGATAATCCTTATGTTTTTGTTCGTGACAAGGCCACACTTATAAGTCCGAAAGCATCAACACCTTTTACGGACTTTACATTGAGATGGACGAGCATCAAGCCTTCGTTGACCAAATCAATCCCAAGCAACTCGACAAGGTACTTCAAGAACTCACTCAACCGGGAACTCATTGGAACGACGGTAAATACAAGGGCACGGTAAATCGCCTTTGGCTTAAACCCGAGGCAAAACTATGGAATAAGTTTGTTAAAACTTCTTTAATGCCCTCCACACACAATACTACCGTTAATATACCACGTCTTTTGCTCATACATTCTATTTTGCATAATCGCATCATTAACATTGGAAAAATTATTTGTGATGAGATTTTTGTATGCAGTTCAAAAGATAAGGGTTCTCTTTTCTTCCCTTGCTTAATTTCTAATCTTTGCAAGGAGATGCATGTCCCGAGTGAGTCAACCGATGAAAAGGCCCTACCCAAGTCTGGTTGGAATCAAGCACTAATCCGAAAGCTAATGGGAGAGGCACCGGGAGATTCTTCAAGGCCTCCAATTGCCACGGCAACTCCTGCCGCCGCGGCAATCCCTAATGCCCAAGCACCTAACGCCAGGGCAACTCGGCCATTAATCTCGGGACACTTTGAAGCAATTTTGCACCCATTGGCAAGCCGCCTAAGGCAAATTGAAGATCGGCAACTAATGTTCATGCGGTACATGAAGGAGCACAACAATGCCATCACCCAAGTCATCCTAGAAAAGTACCCGGACAATCGCGTGCCGTTCCCAATCTTTCCCGCCGAGATCCTTGCCCCGGCAACCAAGGAAGCTGACGCCACGGCAACCAACCCTGAAGATGCCACGGCAACCAAAGCTAAAGACATCCCGGCAACCACTGCAAAAGCAAAAGGTAAAGCACCTATGCCCGAATCAACTCCTACGGAATCATTTTCTGATTTTTCAGATTCGGACGAGTCCTCCATTGAACCAATAAAGACCGCACCAATTGAATCCTCCAAGCGAAAAGCCATTGACATTGATGAAGAGGATGATGAGGACAACCCCGTACGAGGATCGATTCCACCACTGGCAACAAGAAAACAACCATCGCGTTCAAGCAAGAGAATCAAGACACCGACTAGAAGGAAACTAATCATCTACGATGATGAACTCTCGGAGTAAGTCCTCGTATGCATTTTTATTTTTATTTTTTTGGTATTTTTATGCATGCATTGAGGACAATGCCTCACTCGAGTTTGGGGGGGATTGTTATTAGTAGTTACCATGTTTAGTTTCATTCATTTTAAGTATTACATTTAGAATACATAAATTGCTTGCCATGCCTTTAATTGGAACAAGAATTGCTTAGATTTGATGAATATCCGATGATGACTTTGCCAATGCACTTAATTGATAGAATTTTTATTCTAGGATAACCATGGAAAAACTTAGAATTTTACTATGATGCTAAATTTGATGAAACACTGTTGTGGTTTGATTGATTTAAGGAATTCTAGTAAACTTAGGTTGATAATTAACAAATTAGGGGATTAGAATAAAATTTGGATGAATGTTAGAGGTGCCCAAAATTGGCTCTAGCATGTGCTAAAACTTAGGATCACTAGAGGTGCCCGAAACTGGCTCTAGTATGTGTTAAAAAAATTGATAGCTAGAGGTGCCCGAAACTGGCTCTAGTCGAATAAATTCACTTAAGAAAACAAAACACTAGAGGTGCCCAAAACTGGCTCTAGTTAAAACATGTTAAAAAGAACCCAATGAAGTAATTTGAAAACCTATTGTTTGCATAGAATCTGAAAAATCAACTTGCACACAACTCCGCACACACTCACAAGCATTATAGTTTGATTCCGAGTAACTCCTAAGTTTTCCGAAAAATAAAAAGCCAATCATACTTTGTGCCCCGGTTCAGAGAATTGAAATCAAGTTCAAAGCTAAGTTTGTGAAAATTGAAGTCTTGGCAGGTAATTATGAGTTTGCATCGCTTGAGGACAAGCAATAGTTTGAGTTTGGGGGTGTGATAAGTGTTCAAAAGTACTATTTTTCTTACCCTTTTTACTCATATTATTGTTAGACTTAGGCTCATATTAGTTGCATAGTTAGCCATTCATGCATTAATCCATGTTTCCTTCAATCGTTGAGCTTGATTACATAACTTGGTAGTTTTTGTGGAAAAGATGCTGCTTTGGTGTGCTTTGTGTGTGTATGTGCAGGATCACTTGCCAAAGCAATGCCGAGCTAGTTGCCAGGGCAATGCATGAAGAAGATGCCGAGCTAGTTGCCAGGGCAATACATGAAGGAGACGCCGAGCCAATTGCCATGGCAATTTTTGACAAGAGTAAAGGTGATATGGTAGGCGAAATTGATGACTAAACAAGCCCAAGATGACATGGAGCAAAGACCAAACCTAAAGGAATTTGATTGCCATGCAGAGATTAAAGAAGAATTAAATTCCAAGAAGATAGGAGAAGTTCTAGTAGGAATACAATTATAATAAAGAATTATATTCTTTAAAGATAATTTAATTTCCAACTTAAACTCCTCCTCAAAGAAGGACTTTGGCCTAGCCCTATAAATAGCAAGGAGATTTCGACAATCAAAAAAGGAGAGCAATAGGGAAATTTCGACAAGTCCAAGTAGGGCAAGAGGAGAGAATTTTCGACAAGCATCAAGGGCAAGGAGGATTTCAACAAGCCTCCTCCTTCATCCTTTTCTTTCTTGTTCGATTGGGTTCATGCTAGGGATTGTTTATCTTGTGTTTCTTTGGAACCTAGCCATGAACTAAATCTATTTGGCTATGGTTATTGTGTTTTGTGGTTGTGAGAAACTATTGGTTTTTGTTTAGGTAATAAGAGTTTGCACTTTTCTATTTCAAGGTTTATTCATTCTTGGTTCTTATTCTTGTTTGCAAGTGAATTGGGAGAGGATCTCGTGATTTCATCTATTTATCTAATATCGGGAGAGTTAGATTCAAGAAACAAATGAATATGATCTTTATTCAATCTATTGATGGTGAAGATTAATCCGGGTTAGGAATAAGTTAAGGATTTCAACGGCTAAGAGGAGCGCAAGATTGGTTGTTGTTCACCCTTGATTCACGCAGGGATGTATTATCAAGGCATGCACAAGTAGCTAGAGTTTCGACTTAGGGATAAGAAGAAACCATTGAAGAACGCTCTGCCGAACCTTGAAGGTTGCTGCCCAGACGCCCAAGTAGTTGCCCAACTAGTTGCCCAGGCAACCATCGATTAGTTGCCAAGGCAACCCCGTTGTGCAAGTTGCCACGGCAACTGAGTTGCCCGTGCACTCTTTTACCAAAACAATCCAATCGGCTATCACACCTCAACTCACGATAACCTGGCCTATCTCTCTCTCATTTGAATTCATCTTTTCTTTTACTTTATTGCTTTCTAGATTAGTCATTAGTTAAACTCCTATAATCCTTTACTTGTGTTCTTACTTTTACAGTGCAAGAGACTAGATTCTTGAAGTAGCACCAATCCCTGTGGAGACGATATCTTTTATATTATAACTTGCGACGTGTATACTTGCACATTTGCGTAGCACTTATTACGCGCAACAGCGGCTTAGATAAATTTTGAGATTGGGCCTTCGACAAATAAAATTACCCTCACGGGTACCAGAAGAATGAGCTCGAGGCGAGGATTCTATTTCGGTTGACAGGATCAAGCATCACTCATACAGTGGATATTTGGGGTTTTGCATTTAATGTTACACTTTCCCTTTTCCTCATGTTTGCCATGACTTTTCTAAAATTGTTCCAAGTCCTTAATGTCAATAAGATCACGTTTTTGCACCTTCCCTTCCTTGTCTTCTCATTGTTTTCATAAGCATCATGCAAACAGGTTAACATAGGCTTATAATAAACAAAAGATTTCTGAGCATTATTATGATATAACCCTGGGAATGCATGTAATTGGAAAACAGAATTAACTTTGATCTCAAGCTTTCTACATAACGTATGTCGAGGCACGACGAAGGGAAGACTTCGAGCATCAGAATAAGATAACCAATGCCATGCACCATTCTTACTTGTCTGAGAAAACATTCAAGACAACAGTAGAGATCTCCCAGGTGAAAACCTGTAAGGGCACCTAAAAAGAGGGGGGAAAAGAAAAAGAAAAAGAGATTTAAAGAGAAAACCCAAAAAGGCACTTTAGAAACTTCAAACCAAAAACTCAGGAAAAAAAGGCTAAAATGGTTAAACCCAACAGTGAGATGGGGTACCACCACCAAAGGAAGAGAGAGCAAGCAAAAAGTCGAGATTGACTGTAGAAGTAGGCGCATCGAAATAATTTTAAGATATTGACACTTATACATCATGTATAGTTAGGCATCCTTAGGATTTAGAGCATGCTAACTTATTTATTACAGCATTTTGTCTATTTTAAACAGGTACTTACAGGTTACCAATGACTTTTGATCTCCAACTTCGTATTGAAGAGGTAGATTTATTTGAAGAAAGATTTCAGCAGCCTTAGTAGCATGAGTCCAGAAAGTTCGGTAGCCATTTTCGGCGTGAATCCCCGAAATTTGAAGAAAGATTTCGGCAGCTTTAGTAGCGTGAGTCCAAAAAGATTGGTAGCCATTTTGGCATGAATCCCAAATTTGAAGATAAAGGTTTTATATATGAATAGCCTATATTTTTGAGCCCTCGCAGTGAAAGGTTCTATAAAGTAAGAACCTGTAACTCTGAGATTTCAGAAGCTAAAAGTTCTATATAAGAAGGATTTGCAGCTCTAGGGTTTGAAGACTAGCAGTTCTATATATGAGGAACTCTCAGTCAGAAGAATCATTCCCTAACGCAGAAGGTTTCATATAGGAGAAACTCGCAGCGTTGAAGACAAAGAATTCTATATAGGAAGGAATCCAAGCTTTACCGTCTCAGTGTAAAAAGTTCTATATAGGAAAGACTCGTAACTCGAGGCTTCAGAGTGAAAGGTTCTATATAGGAAGAACTCTAACTTCAAGATTTCAAGAAAGAGTCCGTGGCTCCAAGAACGAAAGGTGAAGAAGTTCTATATAGGAAGAACTTACGAGCCTAAAGATTTGGCCGAGGAAAAGCAGAAAGTTCTATAAGAACACGTGATTCCAAAGCTACAAACAGGGAAGTCAGATAAAAATGAGTGCTTATAATCTTTGCTTTGTTCTCGTTCCACGAGAACAAGCAAAGATGGGCAACTGTAATCACTCATTTTTATCTGTTTTTGTTAATATTGCGACATAATAATTAATTAATATTATTATTGCATGTTTACGTATATATAAGTGCATATATGTTGTTAATATGTGTGTAATATATATGTGTGATGTGTATAAATGCATGTATGGTATGTATGTTATGTATTATGTACTTATTAGTAAGTATTGTGGTGTATGTGTATTATATGTGTGTTTATATTTTATGTATGATTGTTTATATATACATTATGTGTATGTTAATATTAATATGTTGTAAGTATGTTAATATATGTGTTTATATGTATGCATTTATAATGGTCATTGTATGTATATTTGTACGTGTACGCTTGTATATGAATTATTAGTACTAGTATGTATATGTATCGTATATTAAAATTAAAACAGATAAATATTAAAACCCAAATAATATTAATAGTCCAGTCCAATTATTACAAAACCCAAAATTAAATGTTACAAGCCCAACCGGCCGAGCCCAGCCCTAATATCTAACCCTAATTACAGCTTCTTTCTATGCGCAGCTAACCAAGAGCCATTGGATCAAATCCAGATCCAATGACCACGATCGAAGCAAGGCGTCCCACCAGCTGGTCGCGTTAGATACACCTTTTTGACTCTCGATCTCCCGCGCACGCGTGACGCCCACTGATAAGTGTTCAAAAGTACTATCATGTTTCCTTCCATCGTTGAGCTTGATTGCATAACTTGGTTGTTTTTGTGGGAAAAGATGTTGCTTTGGTGTGTTTTGTGTGTATGTGCAGGATCACTTGCCAAAGCAAGGTTAGAGCTAGTTGCCAGGGCAATGCATGAAGGAGACGTCGAGCCAGTTGCCAGGGCAATTGTCGACAAAGAATAAGGTGATATGGTAGTCGAAATTGATGACTAGACAAGTCCAAGATGACGTGGAGCAAAGCTAAATCCCAAAGGAGTTTGATTTCCATGAAGAGGTTAAAGACGAATTAAATTCCAAGAAGATAGGAGAAGGTCTAGAAGGAATATAATTATAGTAAAGAATTATATTCTTTAAAGATAATTTAATTCCAACTTAACTTCCTCCTCAAAGGAGGACTTTGACCTAGCCCTATAAATAGATCACCAAGCCGTCAACTCCAAGGGAGAGAGAAGAGAGAATTTTCGACAAGCATCAAGGGCAAGGAGGATTTCGACAAGCTTCATCCATCCTTCATCTTTTTCTTTCTTGTTCAATTAGGTTCATGCTAGGAATTCTTTATCTTGTGTTTCTTTGGAACCTAGCCATGAACTAAATCTATTTGGCTAAGGTTATTGTGTCTTGTGGTTGTGAGAAACTATTGGATTTTGTTTAGGTAATAAGAGTTTGCACTTTTCTTTTCAAGGCTTATTCATTCTTGGTTCTTATTCTTGTTTGCGAGTGAATTGGGAGAGGATCTCGTAATTTCATCTATTTATCTAATATCGGGATAGTTAGATTCAAGAAACGAATGAATGTGATCTTTATTCAATCTATTGACGGTGAAGATTAATCCGGCTTAGGAATAAGTTAAGGATTTCAACGGCTAAGAGGAGCACAAGATTGGTTGTTGTTCACCCTTGATTCACGCATGGATGTATTATCAAGGCATGCACAAGTAGCTAGAGTTTCGACTTAGGGATAAGAAGAAACCATTGAAGAACGCTCTGCCGAACCTTGAAGGTTGTTGCCCAGACGCCCAAGTAGTTGCCCAACTAGTCGCCCAGGCAACCATCGATTAGTTGCGAAGGCAACCCCGTTGTGCAAGTTCCCTCAGCAACTGAGTTGCCCTTGCATTCTTTTACCAAGACGATCCAATCGGCTATTACACCTCAACTCACGATAAGCTGGCCTATCTCTCTCATTTGATCTCTTCTATTCTTTTACTTATTTGCTTTCTAGATTAGTTATTAGTTAAAACTCCTATAATATTCTATTTGTGTTTTTACTTTTTATAGTGCAAGAGATTAGATTCTTGAAGTGACACCAATCCCCGTGGAGACGATATCTTTTATACTATAACTTGCGACGTGTACACTTGCACAATTGCGGAGCACTTATTACGCGCAACAAGTTTTTGGCGTCGTTGCCGGAGATTGGCAATAGCGACTTTGTTTTTATTTTCTTGCACTTTCTTTTTACTTTTCTTGTTTAAGATTCAAAGGGCTAACAAACTTTGGTTTTGCATTGGTATATAACCAGGGCGAGACCGATTACACCAGAATATCCCTTTGATCCAGAAATGGAACGAACCTTACAAAGACTTAGACGAAGGTTAAGAGTAGCAATGGCTAATCAAGATGGCAATATGAATCAAGATGTTCCACCAGGAGAAGGAGTGATTCTTGCACGAAACAGAACTATTCGAGACTATCTTGAAGAAGACCTTGATGGACTTAATCCAGGAGTTGTCACACCTGAAATTGAAGTCGACCACTTTGAGTTGAAACCGGTGATGTTTAATATGATCAACACAATTGGTCAATTTGACGGCTCAGCAACTGAAGATGCACGACAACATCTTAAGTCTTTCCTCGAGATCTACAACTTGTTCAAAATACACGGAGTCACCCCCGATGTTTTACGATTAAGATTATTCCCCTATTCACTGAGGGATAGGGCAAAAGCATGGCTGAATAGCATTCCTGTCGGATCAATAGGATCTTGGACCGATCTTTGTCATGATTTCCTTGCTCAGTTTAATCCTACAAATTGGACTGATAAGCTTCGTAATGACATTACTTCTTTTCGGCAGACAGATGATGAATCCATGTACGAGGCTTGGGAGCGATATAGAGAACTTCTACACAAGTGCCTCGTACACGAATTCCCAGTGTGGACACAAGTAACAAAGTTTTACAACGTCGTGAATACACCAACAAGGATGATGCTAGATTCCTCTGCAAACGACATACTCCTAGATAAGTTGCTGGAGGAAGCAATGCAAATTCTAAACAGGCTTGCCAAGAATGGTTATCAATTCCCCTCTACTAGACGAGGAGGAGTTAGACACCAAGCCACAATAATGAACTAGGATCATCAAACTCAATTTCGGCACAATTGGCCACTTTAACCAAGATGGTCCATAACATGCAGAAACCAAACAAAATACATGAGGTCAAGGTAATGGATTCTTTTTGTGAGTTTTGTGGTGGTAACCATGAATCTTCTGAATGTATGCAGAATCCGAAATCCAACTTCTATGTGGGGAATTACAACTGGAACAACAATGTGATGTCCAATACATACAATCCAACTTGGAAGAAGCACCCAAATTTTTCATGGAGTAATCCCAACAATGCTCTAAACCAGAACAATCAGAATGCACAAGCATCG
This sequence comes from Hibiscus mutabilis, assembly GCA_019671005.1. Classification (NCBI taxonomy): domain Eukaryota; kingdom Viridiplantae; phylum Streptophyta; class Magnoliopsida; order Malvales; family Malvaceae; genus Hibiscus; species Hibiscus mutabilis. The sequence goes on from JAGYYJ010001009.1 coordinate 40,331, forward strand.
GGATTCCAGCTGAATATGCTACGGCAACAGTTGTCGCAGTAACAACCGACAACATCTAGTTCTTTGGAAAATTCTCTAAATGCTTTTATGTTGAAAACTGAATCTTATATGGCTGAGAATAGTAACTTCATAAAAAGAATTGATGCTTTTATTAACAGGACCGAGATGAGATTGCAAAACCAAGAGGCGACAATCAAATCATTGGAAAATCAAGTCTGACAGTTTACTCAAAACCTGAATACTAGGCCGCAAGGAGGTTTACCTACGATACTGAAGTCGCAAGAGGAACTGGCCATGAGAAATGTAAGGCGATCACCACTAGAAGTGGCCAACAACTTAAAGAATCTCAAGCCCGCTCATCAAACAAAACTCCACAAAAAGATCAAGACGAACCTAGCGGCAAAGCCTCAGATGCTGAACCAGGAACTGTCGAGGCAACCGGCAATAAGCATGCCTCCGCAACTGACGATAAGGATGCCTCGGCAACTTGCGATAAGCATACCTCGGCAACCCCGGTTGATAATGCCTCGGTGACCTCAGTTGTCTCGGCAATGCCATCAATCAGGTTCCAAACCAATGAAAGAATCGAAGATATCCGACTTCCACCACCATTCCCACAAAGGTTGAAGCGACAAAAGCAAGAATATTAATTCAAGAAGTTTCTTGATATCCTAAAGCAAGTCCACATCAACTTGCCATTGGTGGAAGCAATTGAACAAATGCCGAACTATGCCAAGTTTCTTAAAGACATTGTGTCCAAGAGAACAAGGCTAGGAGAGTTTGAAACAGTTGCCGCAACAGAGGGATGCATGGCCATGTTGCACAATCATATGCCACCTAAGTTGAAGGATCCTGGAAGTTTCACAATACCCTGTTCCATTGGAAACCACTATGCCGGGAAAGCATTATGCGACCTTGGGGCTAGCATAAACTTGATGCCTAAATCGGTTTTCCAGAAACTAGGAATCGGGAAGGCAAGACCTACAACAGTTATGCTACAGCTAGCCGACAGATCCTATGTGCATCCAGAGGGAAAAATCGAAGACATACTGGTAAAAGTTGATAAATTTATTTTTCCCGCTGACTTTATTGTTTTGGATTGTGAAGCAGATGAGCATGCACCTATCATTCTCGGGAGACCATTCCTAGCAACAGGGAGAACCTTGATCGATGTTGAAAAGGGAGAACTCACAATGAGGGTGAATGACCAGCAAGTTAAACTAAATGTGTTCCAAACACTAAGGCATGCCGATGATCCAGAAGAATGCCAACTTCTTCATGCCACGGCAGAGTTTAACTTCGACGAGGAATTTAGTTGCCTCGGCAACTACATTGCCGATCAAGAGGAACCTGAGGAGTATGAAGAACCGGTCAATGAGGAACAACAAGAAGAGGCAAATTGGATAGTCAATCGACCAGGTACATACTTTGAACCACTGGATTACTCAGGTAAGGAAGGTAAGCTCGAAAAGCCCTCTATTGAACAACCACCGATTCTTGAGTTGAAACAGTTGCCAGAGCAACTAAAATATGCATACTTAGGAACTGATAATATGTTGCCTGTAATTATTTCTTCTAAGTTATAGCCTGAGCAGGAAAAAAAGCTGATCAAAATGTTGATGCTACACAAGAAGGCAATAGGGTGGACAATTGCCGACTTGAAGGGAATTAGCCTGGCAGTGTGCATGCACAAGATTTTGTTGGAAGATGATCACAAACCTTCAATTGAGGCCCAGAGGAGACTGAATCATGCCATGAAAGGGGTTGTAATGAAAGAAATCATCAAGTGGCTTGACGCCGATATTATATACCCTATCTCTGATAGTACATGGGTAAGTCCAGTACAATGTGTACCGAAAAATGGAGGTATAACGGTGGTAAGTAATGAAAACAATGAACTCATTCCAACCAGGACTATGACCGGTTGGAGGGTTTGTATGGATTATCGAAAGCTAAACAAAGCCACTAGGAAATATCACTTCCCATTACCCTTTATTCATCAAATGCTTGACCGTCTTGCAGGTAAACCCTTTTATTGTTTTCTTGATGGTTATTCAGGTTACAATCAAATTGCCATAGCACCAAAAGATCAAGAAAAGACAACCTTCACATGCCCATACGGTACTTATGCTTTTCGAAGGATGCCGTTCGGATTGTGTAACGCCCCGACAACCTTCCAAAGATGCATGATTGCACTCTTTTCAGACATGGTCGAAGACTTCCTTGAGATCTTCATGGATGATTTTTCTGTTTTTGGTAATGACTTCGACAGCTACCTCGGCAATTTAGAGAAGGTGTTGGCAAGATGTGAAGAAACTGATTTAGTCCTCAATTGGGAGAAGTGCCATTTTATGGTAGATGAAGGAATAGTGCTCGGCCACAAGATTTCATCCAAGGGAATTGAAGTAGACAAAGCCAAGGTGGACGTGATCGAGAGATTACCCCTACCAAGTTCGGTTAAAGGAATTCGAAGCTTTCTTGGACATACAGGTTTTTACAAGAGGTTCATTCATAATTTTTCTAAAATAACTAAACCCTTGTACAATTTGCTTGAACAGGATAAAGTCTTCGATTTTGATGATTCTTGCACCCAAGCATTCGAAACCCTAAAGGAAAAGCTTGCCTCGGCACCCATTGTCGTTCCACCAGATTGGACGCTACCTTTTAAGCTCATGTGTGATACAAGTGATTTTGCGGTAGGAGCAGTCCTAGGCCAACACACAGGAGCAGTCCTAGGCCAACACACAGGTAAGACATTCCATGTGATATACTACGCTAGTAAAACTCTTAATAGTGCTCAAATGAATTACACAACAACAGAGAAAGAGTTACTAGCTGTAGTTTTCGCATTTGACAAGTTCTGATCCTATTTGATTGGTACAAAGGTAATTGTTCATACGGACGATTCCGCAATCAAATATCTATTTGCTAAAAAGGATGCCAAACCTCGTTTGATTCGTTAGATATTACTTTTACAAGAATTTGATATTGAAATTAAGGACAGAAAAGGAATAGAAAATTAAGTGGCCGATCACTTATCACGTTTAGAATGAAATACGGAGGAGGACACGGATCTAGAGATATGTGATGCATTCCCGGATGAGCAACTTTTAGTTGCCTCGGAAACTCTCGACGCTGCAGCAGCCCTTGACGCACACGCCTCGGCAGCCTTGACGCACACACCTCGGCAATTTTGGGAGCAGTCGCCACGGTAGCACATGCCTCGGCAATACCCTGGTACGTGGATTTAGTTAATTTCCTTGTTTGTGGTATTTTACCTTATGGCCTTACTCACCAAGGAAAGAAGCGGTTCCGCCATGATGCCAAGCATTACTTTTGGGACGAGCCTCTTTTGTTTAAACAATGTGCAAATCGGGTTATACGCTGATGTGTCCCTGAAGAAGAGCAACAGAATGTACTCCGGGAATGCCATTCTTCACCCTATGGAGGACATTTTGGAGGAACTCATACCGCGGCCAAAGTGTTGCAATCCGGTTTGTAATGGCCAACATTGTACAAAGATGCCCAAGACTTTTACAAGCAATGTGATCGTTGCCAGAGGACGGGCAATATCTCTAGACGACATGAGATGCCGCTCTAAAACATCATCGATGTGGAATTGTTCGATGTATGGGGGATCGATTTTATGGGACATTTCCCATCTTTATTTGGAAACCTCTACATTCTAATTGCCGTCGACTACGTGTCTAAATGGGTTGAGGCAGCTGCAGTTCCCAACAATGATTCCAAGACCGTGCAACGATTCTTGCAGAAAAACATATTTACATAATTTGGGATGCTGAGAGCAATTATCAGTGACGAAGGCAAGCATTTTGACAACAGACTTATTGCCAAGATGTTACAACACTTCGGCGTATCACACAAGATTGCCACGGCATATCACCCACTAACCAACGGGCAAGCAGAAATTTCCAACCAGGAATTGAAGGGTATACTCGAGAAAGTTGTAAATCCCTCTAGGAAGGATTGGTCATTAAGACTAGATGACGCACTTTGAGCATATCGCACGCATTCAAAACACCCTTAGGTATGTCCCCCTTCCAACTTGTCTATGGCAAAACATGCCATCTACCGGTGGAAATCGAACACAAGGCATATTGGGCAATCAAGACTGTGAATATGGATTGGGAAAGTGCCGGACAAAAGCGTTTGTTGGACCTTAACGAGATAGAAAAATTTTGTGCACTCGCCTATAACAATGCACGAATCTACAAGGAGAAAACAAAGCAATGGCATGACAAGAAACTATTATCGCGGCAATTTACGCCAGGGCAACTAGTTCTCTTATTCAATTCTCGGCTAAAACTTTTCCCGGGAAAGATGAAATCAAGTTGGTCGGGACCATTCGAAGTTGTCAAACCATTCTCCCATGGTGCCGTGATAATCAAGTTCATCACTGACAAACATGAATTCAAAGTTAATGGACAAAGATTAAAGCACTACAATGGTGCCCATGTGGAACGTAACAAAGAAGTGGTCACCTTAGGAGATGCATGAGCATGCTCTACCTTCGATATTTTATTTTTATTTTATTTTTATTTTTATTATTTTCGATTATCTTTATTATTTTATTTTTTTTAGTTTTTTTCGAACTAATTTTTTTTATTTCTGATTATTATTATTATATTTTTATGATATATTTATTTTCTTTTTTTATCTTTTTAAGTTTAAGAATCCCTTTACACATCTTTATTTATTTTCTTTTATTAGTTTATCTTTAATTTTAATCCTTATTTGATTTGTCTTTGAATTGTAGGAAAAGAGTTCAAGATAAAGAGGAATTTTGATCCAAGAAGGAAAACATCTTCAACAAGGAAATTAATGGGCTGAATCTAAGGCTTATATAAAGCCTCCAACTTACCCTAATTAAACCCCCTTTCCCTCACCCTTCCCCTAAACTGAAACCCCCTTTATTTTCTATCCAAAATTAATCTCACCCACCATATTTACTACCTATCTTTTCTATATAACCCATCACCCTTAACTTCCAAGAAACCTATTCCTACTTTTCATCTTGCAACTCTTTAGTTCCTTTTATTTTCTTTTCTTTGTTTTTACAAAACTCACAACCAAGACCATCCATGGCATTAAAAATTAAATTTTTAGTTCATCCAAGTTTCTCCAAAGAACCAAGATACAAGAAGTTTGCTACACCGGTGGTTCAAGAAAGATTTCACTCCAAGTTTGAAAGCCGGAAGATTTACGAAGAACAAGGCTTTGAATACTCCAACTCTCATCAAGATTTCGGCCTTGAACCATTCATCTTCGAGAGGATTGCACATCAAAAGTGGCAAATCTTTTACCATCAATCGGAACCGGGTAACATCTCATGGGTAAGAGAATTCTATGCTCACTCACCTAACCCAGATAATCCTTATGTTTTTGTTCGTGACAAGGCCATACTCATAAGCCCCGAAAACGTCAACACCTTTTACGGGCTCTACATTAAGAATGACGAGCATCAAGCCTTTGTTGATCAAATCACACCCAAGCAACTCGACAAGGTGCTTCAAGAACTCACTCTACCAGGAACTCATTGGAACGATGGTAAATACAAGGGCACGGTAAATCACCTTCGGCTTAAACCCGAGGCAAAACTATGGAATAAGTTTGTTAAAACTTCTTTAATGCCCACTATACACAATACTACCGTTGATATACCACGTCTTTTGCTCATACATTCTATTTTACATAATCGCATCATTAATATTGGAAAAATTATTTGTGATGAGATTTTTGTATGTTGCTCAAAAGATAAGGGTTCTCTTTTCTTCCCTAGCTTAATTTCTAATCTTTGCAAGGAGATGCATGTCCCAAGTGAGTCCACCGATGAAAAGGCCCTACCAAAGTCCGGTTGGAATCAAGAACAAATCTGAAAGCTAATGGGAGAGGCACCGAAAAAATCCTCAAGGCCTCCAATTACCGCGGCAACTTCTGCCGCCCCGGCAATCCCTATTGCCCAAACACCTAATGCCCGGGCAACTCGGCCATCAACCCCGAGACACTTTGAAGCACTCTTGCAACCATTGGCAAGCCACCTAAGGCAAATTGAAGACCGGCAACTAATGTTCATGAGGTATATGAAGGAGCACAACAATGCCATCACCCAAGTCATCCTAGAAAAGTACCCGGACGGCCGCGTGCCGTTCCTAATTTTTCCTGCCGAGATCCTTGCTCTAGCAACCAATGAAGCAGTCGCCACGGCAACCGCAACAGATGATGCCACGGCAACCAACCCTGAAGATGCCACGGCAACTAGAGCTAAAGACGTCTCGGCAATCACTGCAAAAGTCAAAGGTAAAGCATCTATACTCGAATCAACTCCTACGGAATCATTGTCTGATTTTTCAGATTCGGACGAGTCCTCCATTGCACCAACAAAGACCGCACCAATTGAATCCTCCAAGCAAAAAGCCAATGACATTGATGAAGAGGACGATGAGGACAACCATGTACGAGGATCGATTCCACCATCGGCAACAAGGAAACAACCATCACGTTCAAGCAAGAAAATCAAGACACCGCCCAAAAGGAAACTAATCATCCACGACGACGAACTCTCGGAGTAAGTCCTCGTTTGCATTTTATTTTTCATTATTTTTATTTTTCTTTAATGCATGCATTGAGGACAATGCCTCACTCGAGTTTCAGGGGGATTGTTATTAGTAGTTACCATGTTTAGTTGCATTCATCTTAAGTATTGCATTTAGGATACATAAATTGCTTGCCATGCCTTTAGTTGGAACAAGAATTGCCTAGATTTGATGAATATCTGATGATGACTTTGCCAATGCACTTAATTGATAGAATTTTTATTCTAGGATAACCATGGAAAAACTTAGAATTTTACTATGATGCTAAATTTGATGAAACAATGTTGTGGTTTGATTGATTTAAGGAATTCTAGTGAACTTAGGTTGATATTAAAAAATTTGGGGATTAGAATAAAAATTGGATGAATGCTAGAGGTGTCCGAAATTGGCTCTAGCATGTGCTAAAAAAAGGGATCGCTAGAGGTGCCCGAAACTGACTCTAGTATGTGCTAAAAATTGATCGCTAGAGGTGCCCGAAACTGGCTCTAGTCGAATAAATTAATTAACTTAAGGAAACTAAAAACAAAACACTAGAGGTGTCCGAAATCGGCTCTAGTTAAAACATGTTAAAAAGAACCCAATGAAGTAATTTTGAAAACCTCTTGTTTGCATAGAATCCGAAAAATCAACTTGCACACAACTCCGCACACACTCACAAGCATTATAGTTTGATTCCGAGTAACTCCTAAGTTTTTTGAAAATGAAAAGCCAATCATACTTTGTGCCCCGGTTCTGAGAATTGAAATCAAGTTCAAAGCTAAGTTTGTGAAAATTGAAGTCTTGGCAGGTAATTATTAGTTCTCGTTGCTTGAGGACAAGCAATAGTTCAAGTTTGGGGGTGTGATAAGTGTTCAAAAGTACTATTTTTCTTACCTTTTTTACTCATATTATTGTTAGACTTAGGCTCATATTAGTTACATAATTATTCATTCATGCATTAATCCATGTTTCCTTCCATTGTTGAGCTTGATTGCATTACTTGGTTGTTTTTGTGGGAAAATATGCTGCTTTGGTGTGTTTTGTGTGTATGTGCAGGATCACTTGCCAAAGCAAGTCTAGAGCTAGTTGCCAAGCCAATGCATGAAGAAGACGCCGAGCCAGTTGCCAGGGCAATTGTCGACAAAGAATAAGGTGATATGGTAGTCGAAATTGATGACTAGACAAGCCCAAGATGACGTGGAGCAAAGCTAAATCCCAAAGGAGTTTGATTTCCATGAAGAGGTTAAAGAAGAATTAAATTCCAAGAAGATAGGAGAAGTTTTAGAAGGAATATAATTATAATAAAGAATTATATTCTTTAAAGATAATCTAATTCCAACGTAACTTCCTCCTCAAAGGAGGACTTTGACCTAGCCCTATAAATAGATCACCAAGCCGTCAACTCCAAGGGAGAGAGAAGAGAGAATTTTCGACAAGCATCAAGGGCAATGAGGATTTCGACAAGCTTCATCCATCCTTCATCTTTTTCTTTCTTGTTCAATTAGGTTCATGCTAGGAATTCTTTATCTTGTGTTTCTTTGGAACCTAGCCATTAACTAAATCTATTTGGCTAAGGTTATTGTGTCTTGTGGTTGTGAGAAACTATTGGATTTTGTTTAGGTAATAAGAGTTTGTACTTTTCTTTTCAAGGTTTATTCATTCTTGGTTCTTATTCTTGTTTGCGAGTGAATTGGGAGAGGATCTCGTAATTTCATCTATTTATCTAATATAGGGAGAGTTAGATTCCAGAAACAAATGAATATGATATTTATTCAATCTATTGATGGTGAAGATTAATCCGGCTTAGGAATAAGTTAGGGATTTCAACGGCTAAGATGAGCACAAGATTGGTTGTTGTTCACCCTTGATTCACGCAGCGATGTATTATCAAGGCATGCACAAATAGCTAGAGTTTTGACTTAGGGATAAGAAGAAACCATTGAAGAACGCTCTGTCGAACCTTGAAGGTTGTTGCCCAGACGCCCAAGTAGTTGCCCAACTAGTCGCCCAGGCAACCATCGATTAGTTGCGAAGGCAACCCCGTTGTGCAAGTTCCCACGGCAACTGAGTTTACCTTGCATTCTTTTACCAAGACGATCCAATCGGCTATCACACCTCAACTCACGATAACCTGGCCTATCTCTCTCATTTGATCTCTTCTATTATTTTACTTATTTGCTTTCTAGATTAGTTATTTGTTAAAACTCCTATAATCTTCTATTTGTGTTTTTACTTTTTATAGTGCAAGAGATTAGATTCTTGAAGTGGCACCAATCCCTGTGGAGACGATATCTTTTATACTATAACTTGCGACGTGTACACTTGCACAATTGCGGAGCACTTATTACGCGCAAAACCCACGCGTAAGACTCCTTGGCTGTCGCACGCCACGTGTCAACATCTTCTGCAGCCTCATTTTTATCGGATCAAATCAGGGCCATCCGTTTCTCGTGCAATCTCAGCCGTTGGATCAGATTTGATCCAACGGCCAAGAACACATCTGGCCAGACGATCACCTCCACCATGACGCCGTACCAACCACCAAGCATGGTCGGACATGCCAAAATCACAAAAAAACAGAGATTATCGGTATCAAATCAGAAAATATATTATGTTTTATTTCTACCAAAACAAAAGTCATAGAACAAATATATGTATAAAACTCAACAAAAAAAATAGAGGTTACTAGATTTTCAGTTTCAAGAAATAAAAGCACAAATAAAAAAGAGTTTTCAAGGGTAATCTTTCTGGCCCTTCTTTTTCCTCATGCATGCAAAGTAAAAAACAAATAAAAATGGGTGTTTTACCTTGGTCTTTTGGTTGTCTCGCCAGCGATGAGCCATTTTGGTGAGCCGTTTCAGAGGGGTTTGTCTTTTTGGTTCAAAGTAGTAAAAGGTTTAGGTTTTTTTGGCTTAAAATAGAGGGGTAGCTGGTTCTTTTAGGGTTTTTTGTGGCCGGAAGCCCCAGTCTAGGTCGGCTTGAGGTGGCCTTACGACCAAGCCTCACTTGAGACCAACCAGGCACGGTTGAGTGTGGTGGCCGAGGGTGGTTCTCAGAGGTTTGGGGTTCGGGTTTGAGAGAAAAATGAAAGAAGGGACTGGTTATTTCGAAGGGTTTTAAAAAAATGGGAAAAGGTTGAATTTTGGCTGGATAAGGGTGTTTTATAGAGTCTTTATTTTTTAAAATGGTCTAATTACCGCATAAGGACCTCCGCCCTTTCAAATTTTCAGTTCGAGCTCGCCCCTTGGTCCAATTCAACCCTGGTCCCTCTTCTTTTTTAAAAGCTTTCAATTTAACCCTAAAATTAACCAAAATCGGTTTTTAAATGGTGAAATCTTGCCCTTAGTCCTTCTGTGTTTTTGACATTTTCACTTCGAGCTTGCCCCTTGGTTTTATTACATGTTCAGTCTTCATGGGTTTTGCCCGATTTGCAATCCCGTCCTTAAATGGTTTTTTTATTATTTTTAATTTCTGTCATTTTGTTTTTATTTCATTCCAGTCCCTTTTGTGTTTTAAATGTTTATGTCATTTGATTTTTATTATGTGTTTTTAGCATGTTTATATTGCTCATCATATCCATATATGTTTTTTATATCATGTTTATTTATGTTTATTAGATGTGTTGTATCATTTTTTATGTTTTAATTTAATTGTCCATGTGGTATACATGTTCATTTTTATATGCTATGTTTTAGTTTAGTTTTCATGGTATGCTTATATGTGTTAGCGTGAGTTTTACGTTTTTTTAGGTTGTATGTTAGTGCGATGTTTTTGTCACATATAATGTCATGATATTTTTAATTTATGCATATAAGTCGTGTCATATGTTAAGTATCAAGTATTAGTTTCTTTATGCTAGCATGTTGATTTGATTTGTTAGTTTAGCATCATATTTTATCTATGTCATGCATATATTGCATTGTGGTAATTTTTAATATATTTTAATTTGTATATATGTGATTAATTAATTCTTGAAGTATGATTTTCCTTTTTCACATGTTTTTGTTTATACTTTGTTTTTATTATTGTGTTATGTTATTCATGTTCATGTTTTTCTTTACTTTTGTTTAGTATTATGATATTCTTTTTTTATTATTATGTTTTTTAATACCATGTTAATTTAGATATGTTTATATAATATGTTTTCTAAGATTGCATAACGGGTATATTATTTGTCAATGCGGTGCCCTTTTATTCGAGTGTAAACGTGGTCAGTATCAAACGCAGTGATGGTGGTCTATTAGTTTACTCTCGAATAACGGGGCCCTTAAAATTCACTCGCACTTATAACCAGATTTTAACTTAATCGTCACTTTAATCCGGAAAGTTTAATATTAATAAAGCGGTAATTATTAAAGTACCAATTTTGGGCGGTGTGGGGGTGCTAATCCTTCCTCATCCGTAACTGACTCCCAAACCCAACATTTTTTAAATCTCTAGTTTTATGGTGTCCGGCCTACCTTAGTGGCCGGTGGCGACTCTATTTTTAAAATAAAATATGGTTTTTCTAAAACTCCACGAGAGACATATTTTTAAATACCTGAAAGACCCCCAACACCTTAAACCCCCCTTTTTTAGCGAATACTCCGTAGAAGGGATCGCTACAATCACATAGATCAATCTTTATCATTCAGTGGCTAAATAATGAAATTTCAAAACTTTAGGAACCTAATTGTAAATTTTTAAAGTTCTAGGACCAAAGGAATGTTCATTTCATTAATAGGTTTTATTCTTATTCTCACGTTCATATCAAAAATTGAATTTAAAAAAAACTGCAACTGAATCGGAGTTCAATTGAAAAGGTTATGAAATAGTGATCAATGCATAAAATTTCAAACTTTTAAATTTCGGTTTTTCAGTTATTCGAATTTCCAAAAATTAGATCTCAATCGAACTCAAAATTCATCTAATTTATTCGAGTAATTCGACTCAAAAAACTCAAAGTTTGAAAAAAAAATCGGTTTTTTTGAATCGATTCGAGTTTTGTCCACCCCTACTCCTAGCCGCAGTCCAAGGAAAATATAACGAACTCTATATAAAGTAGAACACGTCACAATTACATCTTGAAATGCCATCATACAAAGAAATCACTGCCATCATAAAATCAATATCCTCCCAGTCAGATAATGATTTAAAAATAAAATTGTTTTTATACTCTATTTTTTAATAATTTAAAAGTAATTATAAGATAATATTTATTTATAGATATTTTTAATTTTTTGATAAAATACATATATCTTGCAGACATTGCGATTGAACCCGAATCTTTTTGGATAAACATTATCCCATTGGCAGAACCAAGATTGAATATTAACAGGGGTCAAAATATTAAATTTTAAAAATACAAGGGCTTATTACATATTTAAACTATTAAAATTAGTGTTGGCTTTCTATTATAAATAATTGAAGACTTTATTTAAATTTTTTTGCGTTGATATTTTTTAAGCTATTAAAATTAATAATAATAAATATGTATATTATTTAAAACACTAAATGTAAAACAGTTTGTAATTAACTAAATAATTATATCAAATAAATCATTTAACCATTTAAATAATAACCAATTTAAAAAAACGATTATTGATTCATTAAAATGTCAAACTAAAACTTTCAATAATCGTATTAATAAGTCGTTATGTTCTATTAACTGCCCATAAATACCCTACTCCTAGCCGCAGTCCAAGAAAAATATAACGAACGCTATATAAAGTAGAACACCGCACAATAACATCTTGAGATGCCATCATACAAAGAAATCATTGCCATCATAAAATCAATATCCTCCCAATCAGATAATTATTTAAAAATAAAGTTGTTTTTATACTCCATTTTTTAATAGTCTAAAAATGATTATAAGGTAATACATGTTTATAAATATTTTAATCCTTTGATAAAACACATGCACCTTACAGATATTGCGATTAAACTCGAGTCACTTCAGATGAACATTATCCCAGGGGCAGAACCAAGATTGAATATTAACAGGGTCAAAATATTGAATTTCAAAAATACAAGGGCTTATTACATATTTAAACTTAAAATTCATGGGGCGAGGCCTAATTTGTCTAATATTTAAGTTTATAAGGACCTAAATTGTTATTGGACCCAAAATTTTGAGGATACATGCTCATTCTTCTTTAGTTCAACCTAGAGGTATAAATGAATAAAGCGTTTAACGAATTGTTAGTGAACCATTCATATAACGTTCGTTTATTAAGCTAAATAAACGAGTATGAACAATTTTTTATGTACGTTTAATAAATGAATGAACATGAACAGAAGCGTATTTCGTTCGTTTATGTTCACGAACAAGCTCATTTGTTGACTCATTTATTTGGTTTCCCTTTTTCTTTTATTTTTTTTTTACATTTTAAATATTGGTGAATGTATGAACTAAATTGAACATGTGGTGAACTTTTGAGTTCAAACTGTGAAGCCTAATAAGCTGATTAGTGAAATCCCACCATTTTGGCGAACATATAAATGAACATGTTAACGGTCATATAAATGAACATTTTCGCAAACATTACACGGATATGTTCACGAACGTTAAAAGAACTTGTTTGTGAACGTTAAACAAACGAACATAAACACCATCAAAAATAAATAAACGAACACAAACATGATATTAAAAATTTAAACAAACTGGACATGAACACCTTCAAATATAAATAAATGAACACAAACAAAATCTTATTTGTTCAAGCTCGGTTCATTTACACCTCTAGTTCAACTCCTACTTGATTACATGTTTAATAAACTCTTACTATATATTTTTTAATTTGAATAATTATTTTTACATGGGCCAAATTTTTATTAAACCAGAATTATCAAATACTTAAATTTTATAACAGGGGCCCCAAGGGAGCTCTGTCGTGCATCGTCCGTTTTTCCAATGTTACCACTTGTTGAGTTTTTTTTATACTCTATTTTTAAAAAAATAAAAATTATGAAATTGAAAAGCATTGAGGGCGAGAAAGATGATATAATATGAACCCACATCATTACACAAACATTCATTAATAAAGGGCATTTTTATATGAAAACCCCAAATTAAATATTTATTTAGAAAACTGACCCCCTCCAAGCTTTATTTGGAAAAATAACCCCTAAATCAGCCACGTAAAAAAACTCTGCATTTCACAAAAAGCGATTACTGAACTCGTTCTCTGCAGGACGCGAGGTTCGTCTTACGTGGAAGGACTTTTCAAATAACTCAATTTAAAATTAGGGATAAAGACCTCGCGTTCTGCACATAGCGAGGTCCCCGAAAATTGAAGAGGCAGATGAATTTATCGCGGGATTTATTACAAGGAACTCGCTTTCTGCAGAAAGGGAGGTCCGTGCAATCCAGGCTGAAATACAAGGGTCTATAGGCATGTTCGAGGTGTTTTTGCTGGTTATTAATCGAAAAATTTTCGTAATTGTTAAGCTTAGAGACGTAGTATTGGAACTTGTCTTTCATTTGAGACTGATATTGGCACATATGAGACATTGTAAATAATGTAAAAATCATGTTGAAAATGGTTCCAGAGCTTGGTTTTGTGCATGAATAACAAGCTAAAATGGCTTCATAGGCATGTTCAAGCTATTTTTTGGGTTATTAATCAGAAAATTTTCGTTATTTTTAAGCTTAGAGGCGTCGTAGTTTTGGAAATTATCTTTCATTTAAGACTGGTATTGGCACATAGGAGTCATTGTAAATGGTCTAAAAATCGCGTTGAAAATGGTTCCAAAGCTTGGTTTTGTGCATGAATAACAAGCTAAAATGGCTTCATAGGCATGTTCGATGGGTTTATCCGAGAAGTTATTTGCAAATTTTGTGAAATCTTTAAGCTTGGAGTCATAGTATTGTAACATATCTTAAATTTCCTATCGTGTGATACTTTTCGTTAATCTAATTTCAGTTCATTGTTTCATATTTCAATGACTTAAAAGAAAGAGAAACACGTCGAAATATAAGTTCATATGTCAACGAGTTTATAAAATTATTATGTTTCAAACTAATACATAAAATGAAGACAATAAATTATGGGGACAATAAATTATTATGTTTATAAAATTATTATGAAATTGAATAAGAGAAATATACATCGAATTAGTATAAAATTGAATAAGAGAAATATACAATAAAATTATTATGTTTATAAAATTAAACATGCTTCAAACTTTGAGGTGGCTATTCAATTGACCCTAAAAACATGTCAATTGTATCTCTGAACATGCTTTCATGACTTAGGCAAATAAACATGCTTTGTGGATGTTGAAGTGGCGCCACAGCTGGCCAATTCTATCCTTTAACAGCCGATGCTCTTCTTCAAGCCTAGAGGCGTATTTGAGGCTGATATTGGCATATATGAGACATTGTAACCGGTCAATTGTGCCCTTAAACATGCTTTCATGAAGTGGGCAGATAAACAAGCTTCGTGGATTTCATGTGCCCACAAAGACGACCAATTTTACCAACTGATCATCATCATCCGCAATGGTAGAGGTTTTGACTACGGTTACATGTGGTGGTCTTCATCTAGCCTCAACGATTAAGGTGTAAAAATAAGTTACCCGCAACCTCGAACAAAAGGTTAAGAAGTTTGCCGACACTTGAAAAAGACCAATCATTTTCAAATATTGTGATTTGTCGTTCATCTTGAACAAAAACACGAAAGACGCATCTCACCAAAATTGTTAACCCACCAAAAGCATGTAGTGATCATATAAATGCAACTACATATACCAACAAACCATAATATCTGGAAAATGTCTTTGTAAAAGAATTTTCCAAATACATCGTTTGTTGCCATTAATAGCTACAATTGAGTTTTTTCTTCGGATCTGATTAGAATTTGAAAGCAATTGAACAAAATGCAATTGATAGCAATGGATGGGGGTTCGTTTTCCTTCACCTCTACCTTATAAGGGGATATATTTGCTTCCTCCAAAACGCGAGGATTTTTGGCATGTTTTTTAGAGACTTCATGTTCTACAAAATGTCACTATAGTACGCCATAGATTTGACATGTCACTATACCTAACATTCTGCAGAAAGTGAGGTCTATTTATTTATTTTTAAATTAAATTCCCACCGTGTGTACTTAATAAGTTTTTTTTAAGTATCGAAACTTGTCTACAAATATCAATACTTGTCGTGAAACCAACAACCTACAATGTTACTGTATCAACAAAATGTACCAACAACCAAAAAAATTAAAACAAAATTTATACATGGGATGGAGAGAACCTAAAAATTTAAGCTTAGAGGCGTAGTATTGGCACATAAAAGACTTTGTAAACGGTATAAAAATCACATTAAAAATGGTTCCAAACCAAACAAAGAGATTTTATTACTTACAAAAATAGTAGTATAATAAGAAAGTACAATTAATTGATATACGGGCTTGAGCGATTAGGACATTTGTTTCTCATATGTCTGGGATTCCTACATATACTACATAGTTTTGGTTGTACGATTTTTTCTTGAAATTCGTGGGCCAAATCCTTAGCACAGTAAAGTCGTGTTGATATGGACGACCATTCTTTTTGCGTCGTAGTGCAAGATCTGGCCGTATTGTAGGTTCATCATCAACTAAAGTCGGATCAAAATTATTTTCAATAGAAGGAAACTCGTATTTATAAATCTTGAATACAATTTCAAGTTAGTATACCGGACCAACCATTATTATGTAGTGAATCTGTATAGAAGAACAATCAGCAATAGCGTGAGCACACTAGTATTTGAATGTTTGAGAGACTCCACACTCGCAGGTTCTTTCTTGTAGATCAACCACGTATGCGTTGTACTGTACGTCTTCCAATGACTTGAAATATTCTAAAACACAGAATAAATAGTGTTCGCGATAGAAGCAAATAGCATTCATCATATTTGAATGCCGCATAAAAGTTTGAAATTTTTTGATGAGGTCTGGGTGGACTCTGTGGCCACCTGCCATATAGTCGGTTGCTTACTTTTCCAAGGTTGCAAAAAAGGGTAGCCAACCGATAATATGTTGCTTTGATAACAGAAGTGATAGGCAAATGACGCACTCTCTTCAATAATGAATTTATCGTCTCATCAAAGTTTGTTATCATGTGACCATATCATTTACCCTCATCATATGATTTAAGTCATTCCTCCCTCAGAATTGTAGCAAAGTAGTTATATCCATGTCTATTCCTGACACTCAATTCTTAAACAACTCCTCAACCTCATGCACGAAATGCTTGTTGTATATCCAACAAAAATGGAATAGTTAATGATGAATAATAAATACAAAGATATCTTAAACCCAAAATAGTGAAAGATGTACCCATTTGAAGTACTATTAGACGTTCATCTTTATTCTTGTACATTTGCAAGTAATTTGCAGCAATGTGGCATAAACAATACCGATGGTAAATATGGGAAGATCGCCAAGACGGACTATACGCTCTATTATGTTTTGATTCACTATGCCTCTATCAAAAATAACATATATCATATCATCTTTATCACGCATAACACAAGATAGAACATGTCTTTGTAAGTTCTTAAGGAAGAATTACCAAAGAGTCGAGATCTTCCTTTTCAACTATTGTGAAAGTGATGGAAATATTTTTCTATCGTTGTTTTGTGAAACCGTCAATAATAAAATCTATTTATTTGTCGTACAATCAAGTGTCATCGATCTGAATTATCTACTTGTAGTGACAAAATGTATTAATGTACTTTAAAAATATCCAAAATAGCCGATAAAATTGACACACACCTCGTACAACATGATTATTTTTGTCGCCAGTACAGTTTCAAGTTTCACAACTGTTCTCGGTATGTATTTTTACATAATTTTTAGCTATGGTCACAAATCTTTGTATGATATCTCCCATTGGCCATACAATTTTTGTATGGCCTATCACCTTACATACCATACTTTTTGGTAGTTAATTGTGTAGTCATATTAAGATGTAGCTACAACAATACAAATGTCAACCGTTACACGTAAATTTGTTTTGACCAGTGAAATAAATGTATTACAAAGCACGTACAAATCCAAGTTAGAATGATCCTGATTGAGGCTGTTGACGGTGCATGTATGAGGTCCTCTAATTTTGTAATCTTTCATAGCTGGTTCATCTTCTTTAAGCATGATACAAGAACCCTTTAATTATATCTCTGGCTCTTGTAGACACATTTAACAATGTAGAAATTTGATTAGGTTTTTTTCACAGTTGACATAACTAAGTGGCGTATATTGTTGTTCTTAATGGCAGCCACTGCGAGTTCTTTTATGAAGAAGGTCATTCCAATATAGAGTTCACCATCAGCACATTGGTTGTATTACTCAATATGTTATAATTGGGAAAATTATAGAATGTTAGAATCTTTTATATCAATCGTTATAAAGTGGAATGGTGGCTGGTAATAAGAAATCGAAGTGGCAAAATGTAGAACATTGCTAGGTTCGACGTGTTCTTCGTTGTCTTCAACATTATCCTATTCGACATCTATCTCTACTCTTTTTGGCATGTTAAGGTCTTATGGTTCTTCATATAAAGGGCCTTGCTCGTCACCATCGGGGCCGATCTCCCTTATCAGTTTTTCTTCAGAATTATCCCTCTTAAATCAAAATAGTTCTAAGTCATAGAATGTTGCGGTAACAAGTATAGTAATTGTTCATCAATCACGAGACCACTCATAAAGCGTATTACCAAGATCAAAATCAACAACACTAGCAAAGGAATATCTCCCTATAGATAGTAAACGTACTCCACACTAAGAATATACGTTGAATACTATCCATATGAGAAATCACCGAACGAGTTAAACGTTTCATGGTCTGGAAATCTTATGTAGTTTTGAGAAGATGACGCACCCATACCCATATTGTATGGATTACACGTTGAATGTCTTGTCATAAAAGATGATGTGCACTAAAGTCAAAATTCGTTGGCGGTTCAAGTCGAAGTCAAAATTAGCTAGGCAAGAATATCTTGCCATAAAGACGGTGATACACCGAAGTCATTACGTGGACTATGTGTACTTAATAAGTTGAAATTGTTTTATAAATTGGCTCTCGGACTCTAAACATTGGCATTAGGATAAAAGTCAAAATTCGCTCATCTTCAATTTGAGACTTCGATAGCATTATCAGCATCAGAAAACATTGCATATAGCTCAAGCGGACCTCCTAATAAATACTGCAAGTGAGATTCCACCATCAATTCCACATCACCATTTTCTTCTATGTGGCATATTGAGTAAGTTAATGGTTCTAACGACATCGGTAGTCGATACTTCAACGATTTTAGCTTTTTCCCAAGAGTGTATGGAGCATTATTCTTCACTTTCTTTACTAACTTGTTATACGTTAATTTTCTTGGTAGTGTTAGCGTTACAGTATTTAAGGATTGAAAAAAGATACATCAGTGATTATCTGCCCATCATAGTATGCTAAAACAGTAATAATTTATCGTCTCGACATATTTTGAGAACATCTACGATCATCCAGAAAGAAGAACAAATATTAGCGTCATTGTAATGACTTCAAACTATATAAGAATCGATAAGTCTCACATAAACTTACAATTGAAACACTTATCTGAAAGTGACGTCTCACAAATTAAGTTGGTGTTCTTAACTTCTCATCTCTTTGGATTCTATGAACTGCTGCAATTGATAGCAACTTTTGGTGTTTAGGGTCCTTCGCTTATGTCTGATATAAGAGGTACCAAGAGTAACAATTATTCATCCTCCAAAACTAGAGGAATCCTTATTTTTTAGACGTGTCTGACACGTTTTGTCAATAAGGCTAACATGTGAGTGAACCCGTGCTATGCAGAAAGGAAGTTTTGCAGAGATTCCTGACGCGGTAGGAGCCTCGCTGCAGAAAGCGAGGTCTAGTTTTTTTAACAAAAATTAAATTCCCCTGTCTATAAAAATATCCATCCATCATAATTGAAGTTAAATGATTTGATTTGTACACGACCATTAACCGTTAAAATTTTCCCAAAAATGGCAAGATTTTTTACAACGGTGTTTCATTTCGAAACTTGTTTCTACACTTCCTTCAACAGCAAAATCAACAAAGATGAGTTATATGATTTGATTTTAACGCAGCTTGGCAAATCTACAAAATGCCAAATATCTTTTTTGTTGGCAAAAATACCCGTTGATGAGCCCGACCGTAAAGCTCATTACATGTTTACCTTATCAAATGCAAGGGACCTTTGCAAGATGTTTAGGAGTTACACTCGTTTTGGGGGTACGAACATCGAGTTGACTATAAAATTTGATGAAAAAACATCTTCATCAATAAACTTAGTAGCAATTTCGTTGTCAGAAGACGAAGAGGCAGTTTTGATACGTAACTACGGTAAACGACTAGAGAAAGAGCAAAAAAATTGAAGAACTGAACTTAACATCAGACATGTCTACAGGCTATGACGACACAGAACAGGCTATGACGACACAGAAACTGACTCATCTTCTGTTCATTTCAACTAAGCGTAACTTCGTGTATCTTATTCACAAATATTTAATCAATTGTCCATATTGCACATAAATCCACCATACTCGACACATATGATATCTCATAACTCGGTGTGTGTGTGTATATATGTATATCGCGCACAACATTAAATGCGTCTTTAATGGAAAAAACATAAATTTTAATTCTACATTTAAAAAAATAATAATAAAATCTATATCACATACAACATTAAGACTCTTAAAATAATCACACATTTTAAAAATAATAAATATTATTAAAAAGAAACAATATGATGCTTACTTTATAAAAGGAAAAGCATGAATTTAATATTTTTTCTTTATTTTATTTTTTTTAGTTTTTAAGTAATTGTAATTATAAATTATCTTTAATGGTGTCCGCATCTATCACCCAAAGCTATTTAATTATTATCTTTTTTAAAACATTTAATGTGTATTTTTAAAAAATAAAATAATAAATATATAATTTAAATATTATTTATCATATACACAAGATACAAGTAGCAAATAAAATAAGATAAAATACATTTTTGGATTAAAGGATAAAATAAAGTTTGTATACATAATTCAAATTAATTATAGATCCATCCTAATAACGCTTATGTCTACCCATACCGCACTATGTTGGACAAAGATCCTAACGCAGATTTCTTTAAACAGGGTGTGCTTCATCATCATCCACATATGTATCTACAGTACCACCACTAGTATTGGGACCGGTGTAGAATAAGCTCTGCGGCGGCGGCTGCTCAACAATACCAAAATTGAACTGTTTTGCCAATGGTGGAACTTCTAATACTGGAGGAATAGATGTAGAAAGCAATGTCTGATAATATACTAGAGGAACCGTAATAGAGGGATATAAGCATGCATAAAAAAATCTTTGGATGGACTCTTTATATGATGAAATGACGGATTACTACCCCTAAGGTACAATGATGAATAAGTCGAGTGCGTGAATACGGGTACTGGCACCGATATCACAGGCTGTGTTGTTGACTGGGCAGGTGCCTGTACTGTTCCCGATGACGAGGCCCTTGGAGCGTGTTTTCTTTTTCTATGGCTTTATTCCTCTCATTTTGCTACCACGTTGCGTTAACAGACGTTACGTCAGCGAACAATTTGGGGGAGGCACATCTATTTTTCATTCTCGCTCCTTTGAGGTTAGTATATGTGTCTTCTTATTTTGTTCGTACCGTAACATATATTTATCTGTAATAATGTGGTCCACAATGGGTTCATAAATAAGTGTCGTCTTCCAAATCATGTCATCTGCTCACCCACCCACACCGCGTGATAATGCCCTCAATGGACATCCGTCTTCCCTTATCGTGTTAAGTGATGCAATTCGTCCATATTTGGTGGTGGGTCTGGAATCCCTTGGACAAAGTTGAATTGTAGCAGTATGCAGTCGATAAGATGCCACCTTACTATTTCATAGTGTATGAGCGGGACCCTTAACATCCAAACATGAGAAGTTCGCAATATTTCCCGCAGAATACAAGCCGCAATATTAGGATCATCGTACGGGGTCTACAGAAACTACACAAATTTTTTGTTAACTAAGTTAGATAAACTCGATTAAAAAAGATTTTAAAATTTTAAAAATATCACCACATATCTCTTTTCGATCAACAATATATAATCTCGCTTTGTTGTTGGTAGTTTCACGACAGATAATGGAACACACCACTTATCATTCATAAAACAAAATCTAATTGTCATATTATAAAAATGTATATTATAAACTTAGTTTATTATTTATTAGTACCTCAGAATAAGTCGAAATTGGAATGGGGTTAGATTTTTAGGCGTTGGGCGTAAAAATTGCATTCGAAACCATGACCACGACTGCAACAACAAAAGACACCCTTCAATAACATGTTTGTCCAGGTCTATGATTTTGCATAGCTCTCTAAACAGATATGTCAATATTGCTGCTCCCTAACTCTTATTTCTAGATTTCTCAAAACTGCGTAGATGAGGCAACCACATCAAATGCAATTTGTTGCGGGATTTGTCTGGCATAAAGATCCCCCAATAACTCGTAAAATATGGGCACGAGCAAACCACTGCAAAAATAATAAATACCGATATGAAATTATTTTTAATTAAATAAAATATCAAATAAATAATTATAAATAATAAAAATTATATTAACCTTTTTTGTTTCTTCATCAGCATACGGGGACATGGCTGTAAAATTATTGTCCAAAAAAGTTATAAAAATTTTACCACCATCAAATTTTTCTGGAACCATTCTGAGCAAATCAGCACACACGACGAGCCAGTCTTCTTCAGCAACACCGGTTATAACCTCGCCGTCAATAGGAAGACCAAGATGCAATACAATATCTTGCAATGTAATAGTAGCTTCATCGTACGGAAGATGAAATATGTGTGTCTCCGACCTCCACCTTTCTAGCAACTCGTTTATCAACGGACGTTGCAACTTCGTACCGCTAATTATAGGGCAAACATGGCAAAAACTGGCTATTTCCAAATACGAAACAATATTCGGATGCTGTTGTGTCATGATACGGTTGAAGTAACAAGTCAACGCATGTTCATAATGCTTCAAATTAAAATTTAAAATTAATAAAAAGCTAAATAAAAAGTAACAGTTAATAATAAGTAATTAAAAAATAAAAATATTTTACCTCTGTATTTGTTCGCCAAAAGTCGAACACATGTCTGTGATCTAGTCTCAGTAACCCTGCCATAATATTGAATATCGAATAGTCTAACTCTTTAAAAATAATATCGAATAATAGAGAAAAAAAAGAAAATAAAGATGAGATGTGAGAAAATTCGGAGGGAATGAGCCTCTATTTATAAGTCCTCGCACCCCTTCTAAAGCGATTTCAACGGACCTCACGCTCTGTAAAATGCAAGGTTCGTTGAAAAGAAGAGGTTTTTGGTTTGAATCAATCAATTCTAACTATCGAAGAATAGAACTCGCGTTTTCGCAAAAACGAGTTCCCAGGGTTTTCAAAAGTTATTTTTTTTCAATTTTTCCTTTATTTATTTTAATATGATATTCAATTAAGATCATTAAGGTATTTTAATATGATATTCAATTAGGATCAGTAGAATATTTAATTAAGATTTCAAATTTTTTTTCCTACTATTAATTTATTTTATACTAATAGTACAAATTTTAAAATTTTAAAAATATTTAATTAGGATCATTAAAAAAATTAGGATCTTTAAAAAACTGGGATCTTTAACAAATTTAAGATCTTTTAAATTATTTATTCAATCCTACCAATCATTTCCTAATAATTACGATATTTTAAAAAGTTTATTTTTTTTATTTTAAAAATATAGTCTTTAAAAATTAATGTTTAGCATCTAAAAATTCAAAGATGATATTTTTTAAATACCATCTTTTTTTTTAATATGATCTTCTTTTAGACAAAATTATGATCCTAATAAATATTATCCTTTTTAAAATTATGATTTTTTTATTTCCTATATTCTAGAATAATTAGGATTTTTATTTAAGAAAAATAAAGATTTTTATTAAAAATTCTTATTTAAGGATAATTAGGTCAAATTAAAATAATTAGGATATTTTTCAAATAATTAGGATATTTAAGGATAAACATCATCTTTCATTTATTAAGGAAGTGTAAAACGGTCACGAGGACTTCGCTTTCTGCAAGAAGCGGGTTCTTGTAATAAATCTCGTGATAAATTCATCCGTCTCTTCAATTTTTTAGGACCCCGCTATGTGCAAAACACTAGGTCTTTATCTCTAATTTTAAATTGAGTTATCTGAAAAGTCCTTCTACGTAGGACGAACCTCTCATCTTGCGGAGAACGAATTCAGTAATCGTATTTTGTGAAACACGAGGTCCTCTTACGTGGTCGATTTGGAAATATTTTTTCAAATAAAGTTAGGAGAGGGTCATTTTTTTAAATAAATATTTAATTTGGGTTTTTAACATAAAAATGCCTTAATAAAGAAAAGGAAAGAGACACGGCATCCTCCAACTCTTCTGCTGCCATTCGCTAACAGCCAAAACTCATCTTTCCATTTCAAGTTCGTAAGTCTAATCTAAAGCATTTCTTAAATTTAGTTTTCAACACAACTAAAACCTGTTAATACCAGACAAACCTGCAACTTGCAAGACTTAACACTTCTTTTCTCCCCTCTTTCATGTCTTCCATCCCGCTTAGATTTCCTTGCAACTTGTCTTTTCTTTTCCATGGAAAAACAAGAACACAGTCATCGGTTTTAACAGTTCACAAAAAAAGAAGTATAAAGCTGTAAAATTTAAGAATAAAAAAAGATCAAAACTGAGAACTGTTTTATAAAGTTCAAAGATATTATTCAATCTTCTTCAATTCTTAGCGTTAAATCTTAACTAATAACTACCATTACGCTTCCCCATAAAGAGCCCCTGGTCCCATACACAATATATCTCCATTCACCACCACACATCACAGGTTTTTATTTAAACACCCTTCAAAGTTCAACCTCAAACCTATCAGCATTGGCCGGTTGTTCCAATAACCTACAAGCTTCTATCTCTCTTCTGGTTGATTCCGATTTTGTGTTACGTCGTGCGAGGAAATGACGATGGTTTTCAATAATTACATTGTCGGGACATTCCTGGTTTCTCTTTCTACCTTTCTTTTTATTCTCGTTTTGCGGAGTAATAATAACAACAGGGAGAAGAAATTTGAGATCAAAACCGGCGCTGTCAATGGCACCAGCTCTGGAGAATGCTCGCCTGAAGTGGTTCCGGCGACGACGTCATCATTGTCGGTGCCGGTGTTGCTGGTGCTGCTCTTGCTTATACTCTTGGCAAGGTAAACGTAAATCCCATTCTTCTTGTTCTGTAGACTGTAATGTAATTTCCTTTTTTTTATTGCTTGATTTTCTTGCTTTTTAACCCGATTAATATATTCTAGTCATTATTCATAGAGAAAGTTGGGATTTTATTTTAAAGAAATTTCAGTGTTGATGAAAATCTGGGTTTTCATTGCTTTGGCTTGAAATTTAGTTAATATTTACCCGCACGTAAACTGCACATGGTTACGTTTAACGAAATTGGCGTGCTTGGCATTATCTTATCGTAACAACAAACTGGTTTTGAGTTTGACATTGCTGACGTAGTTGCCATGAAAAAGATATTTTATAACTATATCAATTAATTATGTTTAAATTTTTATTGGTCTAGATTAAGTAAACCCAAAATTCAAGTTTTTTCTTCCGGAGTGTCGCCTAGTATCGTCATCTATTTTTTTTTTCTTTTATTTTTAGTTTCAAATAAGAATTTCATTTATTTTGATTTCATCTTTTTTCGGATATATTGTTGTGATATTCTACTGTTTTGTCTATTTTTATGGTGGTTTGACATTCTTGTAATGATAAACACGGCACACCTATTGATCAAAGAAGGTCAATAGTTTAGTTAGTATGAATAGAAATCTAACGTTGGGTAATTTGCCGAATCAAAACGGTTAGTAAAAAAATGCAAGATTGATTTAATGTCCTAATGAAATTACAATGATGTTTTTGTTAACTTCAGGATGGAAGACGTGTTCATGTAATCGAAAGAGACTTGACAGAACCCGACAGAATTGTTGGTGAACTGCTGCAGCCAGGAGGATACCTTAAACTGGTTGAATTGGGCCTTCAGGGTATACATATGGAGTTTGATATATAAAACACATCTCATAACATTGAGAACAGGCTTTCGTTTGGTTTTGAGTTGAATCTGTTCTCATGATTCGAAAAGCAATAGATAAATTTATATTTCTTCTGATTACAGATAGGGTAGAGGAAATCGATGCTCAGCGAGTGCTCGGCTACGCTCTCTTCAAAGATGGAAAACACGCCAGACTTTCATATCCCCTGGAGAAATTTTGTGCAGATGTTTCCGGGAGGAGCTTCCATAACGGGCGTTTCATACAGAGGATGAGAGAGAAGGCTGCTACTCTTCCCAAGTAATCTATTTTGCTTCATGATGGATACAGATTATGCTGCAACAATGTTGAATTTACATAAGGTAAAATGGTTATATAGACTTACAATTAATATTCTTTCTCCTTTGCATGTAAAAAATTCAGTGTATGGCTAGAGCAAGGAACAGTGACATTTTTGCTTGAAGAAAAAGGAACAATTAGAGGGGTGCAATACAAAACAAAGGATGGTGAACAACTAAGAGCTTATGCTCCTCTTACCATTGTATGTGATGGTTGCTTTTCAAACCTACGCCGCTCTCTTTGCAACCCGAAGGTGGAAGTTGCCGACTTTTAATCGTTTCACGAGTAAACGGTCATTGTCTGCTTCGATACTAGATATAATCCTCTGGTATGTATTTGATTTGTTGCTGATAATGTTATATAGGTGGATGTGCCCTCTTGTTTTGTGGGGTTGGTCTTAGAGAACTGTGAACTTCCATTTTCAAATCATGGGCATGTTGTCTTGGCGGATCCTTCGCCTATCTTGTTTTATCCGATCAGTAGCACGGAGGTTCGATGCTTGGTTGATGTACCTGGAAAGAAAGTTCCTTCCATTGCAAATGGGGAAATGGCAAATTATTTGAAGACCGTGGTGGCACCACAGGTATCTTCTATTCATGATCAAGTATCACTTGCCTGCTGCAAACATTTTTACCTTGGTTTAATCAAAGAGAATGTTTGTTTCAGGTTCCACCCGAGCTTCACGATGCCTTCGTAACTGCTGTTGACGAAGGTCATATTAGAACCATGCCAAATAGAAGCATGCCGGCTGATCCTCGTCCGACTCCAGGAGCACTTCTAATGGGTGATGCATTCAACATGCGCCATCCGTTAACTGGTGGAGGAATGACTGTGGCATTATCTGATATTGTTGTACTTCGGGATCTTCTCAAACCTTTGCGTAACCTTCATGATGCAGCCTCCTTGACATGCTATCTCGAATCATTTTACACTTTAAGCAAGGTTAGTCGGCTTCTTATGTTACGATACTGTTCCATTAACCTTAGTTCTTTCGCCATATACAATAAATACTTTGCATATGACCTTCCTTTGCAGCCTGTTGCATCTACAATAAATACTCTGGCCGGCGCCCTTTATAAGGTGTTTTCTGCTTCACCTGATGAAGCGAGGAAAGAAATGCGGCAAGCCTGCTTTGACTACTTAAGCCTTGGAGGTGTTTTTTCTACAGGACCAGTGGCTTTACTCTCAGGTCTAAACCCTCGCCCATTAAGTTTGGTTCTTCACTTCTTTGCCGTTGCATTTTACGGAGTTGGCCGTCTAATGCTACCGTTTCCTTCACCGAAACGCACGTGGATTGGGGCTAGATTGATTTCGGTATGAATTTTCAACCCTGTATGCAGGAACACAAACACTTGATGTTTTTCGAATCCAGATGGAATGCAGGGTCTATCAGTATAGTGTAGAAGGTATAAATTGTGTATCAAGTAGACTAAATTTTGTGACTTTGTGCTGAACATTTTCCCTACATTCTGCAGAGTGCATCTGGAATTATATTCCCCATAATTACGGGGAGAGGGGGTGAGGCAAATGTTCTTCCCAGCCACAGTTCCAGCAGTATATCGACCTCCTCCTGTTGACTGAGACGTCTTCTACTGTCAGCAGCTTCAGCATCTTAGCAGCTAAGATAAAAGCTTGAACTACCACTTCTTGGATTTAGAGTCATGATTGACGAGTGTACGTTATGTTGCATGTTTTCCGAGCACATTATACAACCGTACAAGACGTTTCGAAACTGTTGTTTCATTGTAGTTGCTCTCTTGTTCTCTGGTTTTCACGTCAAGTGATTGTTTCAAAGTGAAGAATGTTTTTATGCGTATTCTTTTTCTTCTTCTAAGTGGAACTTTGATGATTGTTTAAGTTGTTAGTTAAAAAAGAGTCCAATGCCATTAAAATTTACCCAGTTATGAAAAGGTTCGAATGGCCTCCAAACTCAACGGATATTGCTAACTCTCTTGCCTCCCATTGCCTTTGCCTCAATACCTTCCGATATTTAAAATGTAAAAAAAAAAGAAAGAAATCGGATAAACAAGTTCGATAAATGATTCAATAAACGAGATTTTAAAAGAGTTTGTTCATGAACATAAACAAACCGAACACACTTTTACACGAAAACTTTTTTAATGTTCGCAAAGCCCGGTCTTCGTTCGTGCGATACAATAGGCAAGTATGGCTTATTCGTAGCAGATAGACATTGCTAGTATTAGGGTTGAACATCAAAGATCGAAAAACTAAAAACTGATACGAACTTTAGTGTATAGACAATTTATGGTTCACAAATTTAATAATTGTGGTTATTCGAATAGAATCGAACCGAAATTAAATTTTTATTTAATTTATAATTAATTCTAAATATTTTATACTTCAAAAATAGTGAAATAACTTTAAATATTTAGGAAAAATACTTTAATGTTATGAATATTTATTTATGTGGATGCCTATCATGATAAGAACTTTATCTAGAAGATTTGATTTACTTTATTAGTAGAAATATTATCTTCATTAATTAGAATTTCATGTATTATGTACTTCTTATACCTATAAATAGATGATTTGATGAAGGCATTGTACACACTTGAATATTCAAAATAAATGCAAATGTTCATCTTTCTTTCATCTCTTTGTTCTTATTATTGTTCTTCGTTATTTTATTCACAACACACTGTTAACACGAGGAAAAAACTGCAAGAAATTAATTCGTTGTCCATTCTTTCTTCAATTTTTACTCTTAAAATTAAACAAAATTAAATTGAATTTGCTCGTCTTAAAAATTTTCTCAACATTAATTTTTTTATTCGGCTTAAAATTAAACAAGCAAAATCAACCCCTTTTTTATCGAAACAATATAAAACACTAACAAAATAAACAAATAATTAATTGATACCGAAATTAAAATTAAACATACCTTGTAAGTAATTATAAAAGTAAAGCAAAAAAAACTGCTAACCTTCGCTTTTCACTTACGATTCTAGATATCTTATATTTTTTAAAAGATCGAATTCAGTGATTAACGTGTAGTAGATAAATCTGATCTTCGATATAAATAAATTGTTGCTTCAGAGCAAGTCTTGCTTTTGGTCATGGTAATTAATCGACAAATAAAATCTTCATCCTTAATTTGTTTTTTTATCTACTTTAGCAAAAATTTGATTCGTTTCTTGAAGAGGTATTATTGGGCTATTTTTTATTTAAACTATATCAATATATATATATATTTTAAAAAAAAAAACCTCAATGAATGAAACTTGAAAAATGCTTGTATGCTTACCCCATGTGTGTGCGAAATTTTAAGAAAATGTGATATAGCATGTTCGATCCTCTTCCATTTTAATGTTTTTAGTTTATAACTAAAGATTAATATTTGTTTATTTTATTTTGGTATTTTTAATCGTGTTTTGAGTTTTACATGTGTTTAAATGGCTTGAAAAGAGACATGACTTAAAGAGAGATTATGAAGTTGTCTTAATCATTTGTTGTGTCTCCATTGTCCTCGAAAGGAAATTCAATATTGGTAAACTCTACTTTTATTTTCATTTTTTAAAATACGATTTTAAAGTGTGATAAAGCATGGTGATTTTGCTTAAATGCAATAATTCTTCTGCGTCGAAAAACTCGACTATAGACTTTTCCCAAGTTCAGATTACGAAAATTCATCTTGATCCAATAATTTTTCATGGAAGGCATTCCCTGAAGTGAATGCAAATTTAATGCTAAATTTACTTCGCCCAATTCCCTAAAGTGAATGTGATATTATATAGCGGAAAGAATAAAAGTCACATTAGCAGTTGTGATCATGGTCGAGGCCATGAATATAGATATGGACAAAATGATCATTTCAAAGACATTTATACTCACTAGAAGTATGATTATAATGATGACAAGAATCATAAAGGTCAATTTGAGAAACTAAAATCATTGTGTCATCAATATGAAAACCATTGGTTTCTTACTCGTCTTACATCGAAGCATCTTGAAGACCTTATCAATAATAATTGAATGATAAAGGAAATAAAATAGACGCAAATTTTGTTTGTGAAAATGACGAATATTACATTGGTCCAACTCATTTGAACGTTGTTGATTTCCTTATAACCCATGAAGAGAATAAGATGTCTTCTAATTATTCTCATAACCTTGAAGAGAATTATTCATCTTTTAATTTATTTTATTTTATATTTATTTATTTTATGGTATAATTATTTAAGTTTTATAATATATATTTATTTTGTGAAATTTCTTTATTTTGTTTAACATGATTACTTATCAAATACAATCTATGGTGACGATTTATGCTTAGCAGAAGCATAAGAAATGTTTTCCTATTTAAATGCAAGGGAAAAAATATGAGTACTATATCTCAGAGTACTAAAAACATTAATGTTACAGAAGAACAATAAGTTCTTGAGAGAAAGCACATTATGAAAAGTGCATAATTGTGAATATAGCAATACTTACCGCTAAAGGTAATAATATCGTCACCACCAAAAGTGGAAATTTTAAGAGAGCAATAATAGTTCTCAAAATAATCTTTTGGCAATTATAGATAACATATGTTATCAATTGGCATATGAGATAAGCCAATGTGGATATAAGCTCTGGTAGCGTAAAAATCAATTGAAAGCTTTAGAAGAACTATATATTGTTACCAAAAGAATAATTTTCACTGAAAGCTCTGAAAAAGCTAAATATATTCCTATTAAAAGGAATAATTTTGGTGGACAATTGTTAACTCCTCAAAAGTACTGAATTTTACGCTTATTTTACCATGCTTTTGCTCGTCCTTGAGTATATATGTTTGCATTTAGTTGTTAAAATCATGCATTTGCATAAGGAGTTAGGAGTTGCTCTTTTGCCAGTGTGAAGGGTTGTTTTTGCTGATATTGATGCAGGTCAGAGGCAGGCAGGCATGGCAAAGCAGCGCATAAGCAGAAAGTAGGAAAAGAAGAAGAGGATTATCGAGTCGCAGTTGGCACAATTGGACTAGAAATTGCCAAGCTCGGTTGGCAAATGATTGAAGTTTGATGCTCGGTCAAAGTAGTCATTGAACCAAGTACACGTCAGCCCTAAAATTCAAAAGGAAGATAAGATGATAGCGCACCTATCCTGGTGCTTATCCTAATTTTCAAATTTCAAACCCAACCTAGGGTTTCTATGCACGCATATTTAAAGAGAGTTAATCGATGAGCAATAAGGGAGAGAATCGAGAGGTTGCACCGTGGTGAAAGAGGAAGCTAAAGGCTACGTGGTTCGACCATCTTAGACTAAGAGCTCTATAGCAATTGAAGGGCTGCATCAACGGACCTCCTTCTTTGCCTATTCTCTTAGTTTAACTTTTATTTGAATGATGATGTTGAGATATGATGATATTTTGTAGATGGAACCCTCAACCATGAACTAAGCTTTTATAGTTGGTTAGGGATGTTTGCGATTAATGCTCAGTTTATGTTTGGTTTTTAATAATTTAAATGCCTTGGCATTATTGTCTATCCGCTAGCACTTCATTTCCTTAAATTCTTTTCTATACAACAGTTGGCATTGTATGCTTATTATGTCTTAATATCTTAATAGACTTAAGGGGTAACGATCAGTTGCCAGGTAATAAAGAGAGAAACTTTGACAAAAGATTTTCAATTATATGAGCTTACTTCGGGAGTGAATCTACCCCTTAGGTATAAAGATTGATACTTAATCAAGTTAATTAATGAAAAGCTTCAATAGAGACATATAGGGGTTTTATCGTGGTTAACTTAGGGTATTGCCATAGACAGAGGCCATACTATTTTTAAATCTGTTTGGCAATAAATCCAAGGCAGGACGTTTTTATAAGCTGGCATAGTTAGCGTGAAATCCAGGCATCTTCTACCAACGCTCATCATTCATTTGAATACATTTTCGTTTTCCAAACTGTTTCCACTTTTATTACTTTGTTGTAGCTATCTTTTAAGTCAAAAACCCAAATCATTTTCATTTGAATACATTTTCGTTTTCCAAACTGTTTCCACTTTTATTACTTTGTTTTAGCTATCTTTTAAGTCAAAAACCCAAATCATTTTCAAACACCCATGTTCCCCTCTAACAAGTAAATATAGAGCAATTAAGTTCTTGGTCAATCCCTGTAGATTCAATACTCAGCTTACTATTGTATTACTTGCTGACCTTGTATACTTGCACGCAAGATGACGTATCATTGGCATTATTTTTTTGGCACTTTTACACTAGATATATAAACTTTTTCCAAACGTTAGTATATTCGACAAGTTTTTGGCATCGTTGTTGAGGTCTGCGATGGAATTTATTTTTTTATTAATTTGTTTTGTTTAGTGTATGACCAAGAACCGCCCTATGGTGGAAGATTGGCCATACAACCCAAAAATAAAATAAAAAACTGCGAAGGTTAAAGAGAAAAGATAAAGAGATGGCTCAACAAGGCAATGGAGGATTGAATGGTGTCCCAAACAACCAGGAGAATCCACCAATACACAATGGGATACCAGCTGCTCCTGCTGCCCGGCCATTGATGTGGAGGAAGAGAGACCTATTAGAGAACACTTGGCACCAAATATGGATAATTTGATGCCATGATTGATTGGTTCTGAGGTAAATACACCTTATTTTGAACTTAAATCGATGATGATACATGCATTTTTTAATGTAGGACAATTTGATAGAACACCTACTGGAGACCCGAGACAACACCTAAAGTAATTCATAGAAGTTTGCCAACTATTTCAGCAGCCCGGTATATTGAAAGATACAGTGAAGCTGAAGTTATTCACATTCTCCCTGAGAGATGGAGCAAAATGTGGCTAAGTTCTTTGCCACATGGTTTTGTGACCTCATGGGGAGATCTATGCCAAAACTTTCTGCTGCGATTCCAGCCACCTAAACTTAATGCCAAGCTGAGGAGTGAGATCATTACATTTAGGCAGGCTGATGATGAGACCTTATACGATGCCTGAGAGGGATTCAATGACCTGTTGAGGAGGTGCCCCATGCATGGATTCCCAAATTGGACCCAGATGGAGACTTTCTATAATAGACTCAATGTTCATGCTAGGACTATTGTTGATGCTTCGGAAAATGGTTCGCTACTTGACAAAAATTATATGGCGACATTTGACATCCTTGAAAGGATTTCAACTAATGACTACCAGTATCCTACTACCAGACTAGGAATCAGAATAAGAACTGCTGGAAAATTAGAGCTTGATACATTAACATCTATCAACGCTCAAATTTCCAATCTTACTAGCATTGTGAAAACATTGCAAAAGATAATGAAGAAGTCAAGGCATTAGACCCATTCTGCACGATAATATAGAAGATTGCTTTGCCAACCTTAATTTGGTAAATTTTGTTAGAAATTTCAATCGTAATTATAATATAAATTCCAATACTTACAATCCAAGTTAGAAGGAGCACCCGAACCTATCTTGGGGAAATTAATGAAGTAACTAATTTAATGCCCATCGTTAGAATAATAATGCCTAGCAAGGATTCAACCAGAATGCAATGCCACAGAGAGCACAGAATAATTCTCATGCAGGACAAAGGAACAACCAAGGGACTTTGGAAGAGTACATAGAGAGGAATGATGCAACTGTCTAGAGTTTGGCAGCATCTATGCGAAACTTAGAGGTTCAGATCGAACAAATTACCAATGCACTTAGTAATAGACCCCAGGGAACTTTGCCAAGCGATAAGAAAGATGCTCGGCAAAAAGACAATAAACAATGCAAAGTAGTTACTCTTCGGAGTGGTAAGCAATGCGAGGCTAAGACATCTATCAAGTAGCCAATTAATTGCCAGAAGAAAAAGAAGGTACTAGTAGATGAGATAAAAGAAGCAGAGAAGAAAGAAGCAAAAACAAGCAATACCAAACCTCAGTCGGATGCCACTAAACCCTTGGCAAAACTGATAGAGCCAGTATTCACTTATCCACCTCTATCTTTTCCATAAATGCTCTAGAAGCACAAGTAGGACTGACAGTTTAAGCGTTTCTTGAAAGTTCTTAAATAATTACAAATCAATATACCAATAGTGGAAGCCCTTGAGCAAATGCCCAACTATGTCAAATTCATGAAGGACATTTTAACCAAAAAGATGAAATTTGGTAATTTTGAGATTGTAGCTCTTACTGAGGGATACAGTGCAATGATACTCAATCGATTGCCACCAGAGTTAAAAGATCCGAGAAGTTTTACTATTTTCTACAATAGGGTTGTAAATGAGACGAGACAGATCACGAGCTACTCGAGCTCGACTTGGTCAAAGCTCGGTTAAAGTTTGATTCGATTAGACTCGACTCGAGCTCGAACTCGGCTCGAGTTCTTAATGAGTCTAGCCAAGCTACTTGATACCTGCCTCAAAAAGCTCGTGAGCTACTCAAAAATATAATATACTATTTTTTATTTTTTATAATTTAAAATCTAAATTCTTAAACTTAAAACCTTAAATATAAGTCTTAAACCCTAAAATCTAAATCTTAAATTCTAAACCCAATAACCTAAACATCTAAAACCTAGACTAACACCCTAAACCTAAAATTAACAAGATTGAGTTTTACACAACTTGTGTATCAAAGTTTTTTCTTGATAGGGGTTTAAATGAGACATGACAGAAGGTGAGCTACTCGAGTCTAACACGATCAAAGATCGGTCAACACTTGACTCGATTGGGCTTGAATCAAGCTCGAACTCAAATCGAGTTCTTAACGAGCCGATTTAAGCTCAGATTTCTCAGGCTCATTAAAAATTACTCGAGCTCAAACTTGACTCAAAATCTTAATGAGCCGAGTTAAGCTAATCACTACTCAAACTCAACTCGGCTCATTTACACCCATATCCTGCACCATTGGTAATAGATTCATGGGTAAGGTACTGTGTGACCTGGGGCCAACATCAACTTGATGCCAATATCTGTTTTCAGAAAGCTCTGCATTGAAGTAAGGCCTACCACGGTAACACTTCAGCTGGCAGACTAATTTTTTGCACATCCTAAGGGTAAGATTGAGAATGTATTAGTGAAGGAAGACAAATTTATATTTCCACTGATTTTATCATTTTAGATTGTGAGAAGATATTAATGTCCCAATTATATTGGACAGACCATTCCTTGCCACAGGTAGAGCTTTAATTGATATTCATTAAGGTGAACTTACTATGCGCATGAATGACCAACATGTTATATTTAATGTGTTTCAAGCTCTTAAATGTGCAGATGAACTTGAGGAATGCCAAGCTGGTGAGATGATGAAGTATATTTTCAATGTGGACGTGACACAGTTATGCCAAGTCCTAAATGATGATGCTAGAGAACTGATGATAAAGTTAAGACATTTAATGAAGATATGAGTTACTTTGGACAGCCAGAGCCACTAGAGTTGGTTGGCAGAGAAATCAGGGCACCTAAACTATCCATTGAGGAGCCACCAGAATTGGAACTGAAACCTTTGCCAGACCACCTCAAATATTCTTACTTAAGTAAAAACTCAACTTTGCCAGTGATCATTGATGCTGATCTAACTAATGATTAGGAAGAGAGATTGCTAGAAATTTTAAGCAATTATAAGCAAGCTTTGGGATGGAGCTTGGTTGATATCCGAGGAATAAGCCCAACTATTTCTATGTACAAAATCATTTTGGAAGATTATCATGGAAAAACAATTGAGGCCTAGAGAAGCTTGAACCTGAGCATGAAAAAGGTAGTTAAAAAGAAGTTATCAAGTGGCTGGATGCTAGGATAATTTATCCCATTTCTAATAGCTCGTAGGTCAGCCCGGTGTAATACATACCAAAGAAGAGTAAAATGACTGTGGTTTAGAATAGTAAAGATGAGTTGATCCCCTCTAGAACCGTCACAAGATAGAGAGTGCATGGATTACAAGAAGCTAAACAATGCCACCAGGAAAGACCACTTTCCATTGACCTTCATTAATCAGATGCTGGACAGATTGGCAGGTAAGGCATTTTATTGCTTCCTGGACAACTACTCGGGTTATAATTGGATTGCTATCGCTCTGGAAGATCAGGAGAAAACCATATTCAGTTTTCTATATGGGACATTCATTTTTAGAAGAATGTCCTTTGGGTTGTGTAATGCTCCAATAACATTTCATCGTTGTATGATGGTGATTTTGTCGGGCATGATCGAAAACAATCTATAAGTTTTTATGGATGACTTCTTGGTGTTTAGAAAAACATTCAATGAATGCCTTCAGACTTTAGAGCTTATTTTGCGGAGATGTTTTGAGACTAACCTGGTCTTGAACTGGGAAAAATACCACTACATGGTGAAGGATGACATAATTCTCGGTAATAAGGTAACCAAGAAAGGCTTGGAAGTAGACAAGGCAAAAGTGGAGGTAATCAAACAATTGCCACTCCTACAAGTGTTAAAGGTATCAAAAGTTTTTTGGGACATGCAGGTTTTTATCATCGTTTCATTAAAGATTTTTCAAAAATTTCTAAACCTTTATGCTTGCTTTTAAAATAAAATACCATTTTTACATTTGATGATTCTTGTTTAAAAGCGTTTTAAGAACTTAAAGACGGGTTGATTAATGTCTCTATAGTCGTGGCACCAGATTAGACTGAACCTTTCAAGCTCATGTGCGATGCCAACGACTATGACGTTAGAGCCGTGTTGGGACAGAAGCGTGGCAAAATTTTCCATACCATCTATTATATCAGTCGGACATTGAATGAAGCCCAACTAAAATACACCACAACCGAGATAGAGTTTCTTGCGGTTGTGTTTGCATTTAACAAGTTCATATCTTACTTGTTAGGTAATTAAGTGGTGGTGTACACAGACCACTCGACATTGAAATATCTCTTAGCAAAGAATGATGCCAAGCCCAAACTAATCCGATGGACACTCTTTCTGTAAGAATTTGATCTCGAGATTCAAGAGAAAAAAATGAGTAAGAATTTAGTAGCTGACCATTTATCATGATTATAACATTACCCTGAGGGTGGTAGAGCTGCTGCCATAAGGGATTAATTCCCCGATGAATATTTACTTAAAGTAGATTCTATACCATGGTACGCTGACATAGTTAATTACCTGGTAAGTAATATTTTGCCATCAAATCTGGTGAGTAATGCCAAGAAATAATTTTTGCGAGATGTTCGGCAATATTATTGAGATATGCCAATTTTGTTCAAACAAAATGCTGACCAAGTGATCCGTCATTGTATGCCAAAAGATGAGCAACACAATATTCTACAGTTGTACCATGCAACACCGTATGGAGGCCACTTTGCTGGAATGAAGACCATAGCCAAAATGTTGTAGTCAGGACTGTTCAAGGACACTCATTATTTTGTCAAGGCATACGACCAATGCCAGCGGACGGGTAACATCTCTAGCAAACATCAATTGCCACTCCAGAATATTATGCCAGTAGAGTTGTTTAACGTATGGGGAACAGACTTTATGGGTCCCTTTCCCCCATCATTTGGCAATCTATATAGCATTGTGGCCATTGATTACGTTTCAAAATAAGTTGAAGTCGTTGCTTTACCAACAATTGATGCCAAGACTGTTGTCAAGTTCCTACACAAACATATCTTTACTAGATTCAGTGCCCCCAGAGCCATCATCCATGATAAAGGTACACATTTTAAATGTAATTTAATCTCTAAAGCTCTGTGCAAGTATGAGATAAAGAATTACCATTGACTATCATCCCCAAACGAATGGCCAAGCGAAGATCTCAAATAAGGAGATCAAGAATATTTAGGAGAAAACTGTGAATCCAAAAAGGAAAGACTGGTCCTTGAGACTAGATGACTCCCTTTGGGCTTACAAAACAACCTTTAAGACTCTGTTGGGAACCTTGCCAGTAGAATTGGAACATTGAGCTTATTAGGCAACCAAAAAGCTTAATATGGAGCGGATAACTGCTGATACGAAATATTTATTAGACTTGAATGAACTGGAGAAATTTAGAATACAAGCCTACGAGAATGTTAAACTTTACAAGGAAAGAACAAAGAGGTGGCATGGCAACAGACTATTGCCAAGGCAGATTGATGTAGGTTAACGTGTTTTGTTGTTTAACTTGAGGTCAAAGTTATTTCCAGGAAAGCTTAAGTCTAAATGGTAGGGTCCCTTTGAAGTTGTTAAACCATATGCTCATGAAGCAGTAGACATCAAGGATTTGAAGACTGAAACAATTTTAAGGTAAACGGCCAAAGGTTAAAACATTACGTTAAAGGTAGTCAAAATAATGCCAAAGAGGTTGTTCTCCTGGCAGAGATTCAGTAACCTTCGTCATCATCGATTGATTTGTGTATATAGTAGGTTAGATGTTTTTATTTTTTTAGAATTTTTCATTTATTAATTTTCTTTTATTTTATCTTCTTTTTTGTGTTGAAAGGTTTTTGTTGAGTGAATGTAGGATTTTGATTGCCAGGCAGAATGCCAAGGCAAGTTCTGGCATGGAGAGATGAAACATCATGCACACGTGGTCTTGTGTGAGTTAGGCCCAAGAAGAGAGAATTTTGGCTAAGTGCGGGATTTAACCTTAGCAACCTAGGGTAAAAGTTGAATTTTAAAATTTAAACCTCATCTTTTTATCTCTACACCTTTCTCACGCCGTCTTATCACTTTAACCTCTTATCACATCACTTTCCCACTTTTCCAAACATGCATAACTTCATCATTATCCCCATTTAATCGGTCAATTTAAACATCCCCATTACAACACTCAATTATTTCTCTTTCCACATATTTAAACCCCAATTGTTGTTTTAGCTAAACACTTTTTACTCTTTTTTTCATCTTCTCTATTGAGCAAGAAGGCAAGAAAGCAAAGGTTTAATTCTTCTTCTTCCAAAACCTTTTGAGTCCCAAAAATATTTTCATGGCATCCTCTTCGACACCATTCAATATTTTATTCAATGAAGAAATCTAAAAGAAGCATAAGGAGAATTTTGCAGCAAAAACCTTTTGTTACGGGAAGGGCTTCGAGTTTAAAAATGAACCCATCTTAGGTTACTCACCGGAGTTTATTACGGTGGTGAAGAAGCACAAGTGAGAGAAATTTTTCCAGCAACCATGGAAAGTCCATTCTAACTTTTCCCGTGAATTTTATGCCCACCTCTAAACTAAAGACTCGTCTTTCTTGTTGGTGCGAGGTAAGTGTATTAGATTTGATAAAGGGTTATATTAATGAGATGTTTAATTTGGATGGTAGAGAGGAAAAGCACTTTAAGTTGGCAGATTCGCTGGATGATGCCAAGAGAAATATACTATTGAAAGACCTATGCGAGCCTAGCACCAAGTGGAATGTATCTTCAAAGGGTCGTCTGACTATGAAGCGGTTGGCACTAAAGTCTCAGCCAAGGGGGTAGAACCGCTTCCTAAAAGCAAACCTTATACCGACTATCCATAACGAGGCTGTCTCTAAGAAAAGGATGACCTTGTTGTATTCAATCATCACATGATACAAGATCAACGTTGGACGACTCATCGTGGATGAGACTTATAAATGTACTGGAAAGAGTAGTGGGAGTTTAGTTTTTACTTCTTTAATCTTTACTATTTGCATGCAACACGATGTGCCATAACTTGACTCGAACAATGTCTAAAAAAGTAAATGAACAATTATTACCCCTACCTTGTAGAGGCAATTAACTGCCACGGAGTCTAAGAAGAAGGGCAAACAAAATACTGTAGAGCTGGTGTCCAAGGACAAGACGCCCAAGGCAAAGCCTGTGACTCCTATACCAACTGGATCAGTGACAATGCTTTCTCATATCTACCAATGCCATGAGATCATCCTTTAAAAGCTCGAGAAAGTAGAGGAGCAGTACTTCATACTCTGGCAATACACTCATACCAATGACTGTCCCATCAAGAAAACTCTTGAAAGAATGTCTGTGCATACCTTGCCAGCCTTTTCCAAATTTCCTGCTGACCTCCTTGTCGAAGAAGATATGCCAGTCAGTCCTTATTATGTTCACATGATGAAACAACCTGATGCCACTATTCTAATTTCCCAGTTCAAGTTGAATCTGCCAGCACAGACACATCACCTAAATAAGAAGAAGAATGAGTTCAAGTCCAAGCTGGCACAACACTTATTGCACATGCATCATCTGTTGCCACTGATATTCTTATTGCTTCTGACCCAGTGAGGATCATTGAAGAGGTTATCTATGACATTAGAGCTTCTACGACCGCATCAAAGCCCAACCTCAAACGAAAAAAGCACATGGCTCTCAATAGAGAAAGCTTTGTTAAGAGAATGACTTGCGTTTCACAGATAGAACCCTTCGGATGGGAGTCATCTTCCCTTTAATTCCTTTATTTCACTTTATTCACATATTCATGCATTTTTATGTTTCATTTGTATATATATGTTATTTTCATGCATTGAGGATAATGCACACCTTTGGTTTGGATGTGTGTGTGTTGCCTCACATTTATTGTATGACATTCATGTATGTTTATATTCCAGTTTCCATTTTGTTTGCATTAGTTTACCATGTAGGAAGCATGCATACCAAACCAATATTTTTTTTAGTTTTCTTTGCCTCGGTCAATTTTTGTACTAATAATTTTACCAACACTGCTAGTTTAGTAGAATTTGTTCTAGACTCATCTATCCAATGAAGAAATTGGATCTTAGAAACTGTATGCCAACAGGTTAGTAATGTCAGGTAGCTTGGCAATTTAACTCTAGTTTGGGGAACTTTAGTTTCAAACTATACATAGTATGCATCCAGTTTCCAAAACAAACTTAGGTTCTCTTGAAACTGAACTCAAAATAAAAAAGGAGAAAAGAAAGAAAATGCCATGGTAGAAAGAAAGAATAAGGCAACAATGTTTTGCCAAAGGCTGAAATAATTTATAACACTCTTATGTCTTAGAGACAATAAGTAACTTGGGTCTTCGTGGTTTGCTCCCTCTTAGTTCTCAAGCCAACAACTTTAGGGTATAAGTGTAATGGGTTAGCTTAGTGATGTAATCTGGATTAACATAGGTATTCGTGGTTTGCTCCCTCTTATGTATCATGTCAAACAGTACATGACACGACCCTAATTAAATGTCAGTATAAGAACACCCTGGCAAATAAAAAAAGAAAAAATATATAATAATTCTGAGTTTGGGTAGTAAAGATAACTAAGAGAGTTAAGTAAATTTGATGCATATTGCCTGCACTTCATGCACACTTCATGACCTTAGGCTAGAACTATATTGTTGCACTTGAATTGTTGATATGTTTGACATTTATATACCGGATATCCGAAGACAAATCTAGGATCATATTTTGTTAGCTGGCAGGTGTTGGAAATCATTACAATTTTGCCGAGGTACTCTCTCATTTTCATGTTTTTAATAGATTTTAGTTGCATTTCTTGAGGACAAGTAATGAGCTAGGTTTTAGAGAGTGTTAACTCCACAAAAGTATTGATTTTTACATTGATTTCACTATGCTTTTTCTCGCACTTGAGTATATATGTTTGTATTTAGTTGTTAAAATCATGCATTTGCATAAAGAGTTAGGAGTTATTCTTTTCCCAATGTGAAGGGTTGTTTTTGTTGGTATTGATGCAGGTCAGAGGTAGGCAGGCATGGCAAAGCAACGCAGGAGCAGAAAGTAGGAAAAGAAGAAGAGAATTGCCGAGTTGCAATTGGCACAGTTGGACCAAAACTTACCAAGCTCAGTTGACAAATGATTGAAGTTTGATACTGGATCAAAGTAGCCATTGAACCAAGTACACGTCGACCCTAAAATTCAAAAGAAATATAAGATGATAGCGCGCATATCCTGGTGCTTATTCGATTTTTAAAATTTCAAACCCAAACTAGGGTTTCCATGCACGCATATTTAAAGAGGGCTAATCGATGAGCAATATGAGAGAGAATGAGAGGTTGCACCATGGTGAAAGAGAAAGCTAAAGGCTACGCAGTTCGACCATCTTAGACTGAGAGCTCTAGAGCAATTGACGGGCTGTATCAACGGACCTCCTTCTTTGCCTATTCTCTTAGTTTAATTTTTACTTAAATGATGATGTTGAGATACGATGATATTTTGTAGATGGAACCCTCAATCATGAACTAAGCTTTTACAGTTGGTTGGGGATGTTTGCGATTAACGCTCAATTTATGTTTGGTTTTTAATAATTTAAATGTCTTGGCATTATTGTCTATCTGCTAGCACTTCATTTCCTTAAGTTCTTTGCTATACAACAGTTGGCATTGTATACTTATTATGCCTTAATATCTTAACAGATTTAAGGGGTAACGATCAGTTGCCAGGTAATAATGAGAGAAACTTTGACAGAATATGTTCAAGTAGATAAGCTTATTTCGGGACTGAATCTACTCCTTAGGGATAAAGATTGATACTTAATCAAGTTAATTAATGAAAAGCTTCACTATAGACATATATGGGTTTTATCATGGTTAACTTAGGTTATTGCCATCGACGGAGATCATACTATTTTTAAATCTGTTTGGCAATAAATCCAAGGTAGGACATTATTATAAGCTGGCATAGTTAGCGTGAAATTCAGGCATCCCTGCCAACACTCATTATTCATTTTAATACTTTTTCATTTGCCAAACTGTTTCCACTTTTATTACTTTGTTTTAGCTATCTTTTAAATCAAAAACCCAAATCATTTTCAAACAGTTGTGTTCCCCTCTAACAAGTAAATATTGAGCAATTAAGTTCTTGGTCAATCCATGTGGATTCGATACTCAGCTTACTATTGTATTACTTGCTGACCATGTATACTTGCCCGTAAGAAGATGTATCCTTGGTATTATTTTCTAGCACTTTTAGACTAAATATATAATCTTTTGCCAAGCGTTAGCATAGTCGACAACAATGTATTATCAAGTTTCAAATAAACTTGTATTTCAAAATTCGTACTAGACATGTACGAGTGAGATTGAATCACATGTTATGGTAAACCAGAAGTTTACAAATTCAAAAAATATATATATATACACACATGTATATATAGTTGGCATGATCGGTTAGACTATCCTGATCAATAATGATGTGGAAATTATTGAAATTTACATGCATATATACTAAAAGAACTTAAAGTTCTTGTGGTGATTGTTCTCAAAGGAATTGATTAAATTCCACTTACTAAAAGAACATGAAGTTCTTGTATTGCTTGTTCTCAAAAGAATTGATTAAGATCCCACTTACCAAAAGAACTTCAAGTTCTTGTACTAAAGTCAAGACTGCATGTCTTGTATATCTGAATAAAATATGGGCTCATTTATCCACAAATGTGGAAATTTTTTACATGATTTTAGTAGATGCATCTACTTTGTTTTTATCAACTTACAACCAAAAGTATGTGAGATTGATTAGAAAAAGATTCAGATTATGCAATTAGACTATTCATCTTGCAAAAGCTAGTTGGTTTATAATTTAGGCTATATCAGTTGAAATAACTGTTACAAAGCTTATTGATTATAAAAATACGGTCTAGCAAAATTTTAATTGGATGCCTCTTATTTAATAGCTAAACTATATGAACAAAACATTTATTATCGATATGGTATTTCAAATATAGCATCACTTATACACATCAAGCCAACGAGTTATAATAAACTCCCTGTTATGATTGGTTTTTGGTTAGAAGCCATACATTTCCCATTTTATAATTTTTGAATATGTGATATATAGTTGAATTGTTCCACCATAATGCACAAACTGGGTAAATAAAAAGGGTTGAGAATATATATTGAGTATGAGTCTCCTTTTATGTTTAAATTCTTAAACATTAATTGGAGAATCATTTATGAGATAAATTTTCTCAACATTAGGGGGAGAGAATAATCAGTTGGATATGAATTATCATTATCTAGATTCTCTTGTGTGAACCAAAAGTTCATAAGATAATTTTATGTTATTATATGTCAACTGTCGGACATATTTATTGATATAATGAAAGTAATCAAGTCTCATATACCAGCTAAAATGCTCTAACTTTAAATTACATGCTAGAGCGAATGGATGTAAATCATGCCTGAAGCATGATAGTTAAAACTGGTTCCAATGATCAAGATTATCGTAAATGGAAAGTAATATGAGATTATCATATATTGGAGGCGGGTGCTCCTAAAGAGATCCAAGACATAACTAATGATAAAACACTAGAAGAGTTTCAGGTACCTGAAATAAAGATTGAAAAGAGATCTCAATAAGTTATGTCACTACGAGAAAAGAATTGAACCGAAATAGGAAAAATAGTCTACAACAATTTTACATAGAATACTTCTACAGAAGTAAAGAAAGAAAATGAGGATCGTGTATAGATATCTATCTAGAATTATAGGTATTGAATTGGCCAATGTAGAAATGCGCTTTGAACTTCCAAAAGTGAAGTTTTTGGACCAGTAGTCCAAACACCTAAAGGTATAATGCAAGTGGGGAACAAATAAATAGTCGTGAGATATAAACATGACTCGAATTATGATTTATGAAGAATTTTAATTACTTCATAGTGGATGCAGTTACGAAATATTTTATATGCGTCTAATTATTTTATGGATCTATGTATAGTAAAAT
Organism: Hibiscus mutabilis; assembly: GCA_019671005.1. Classification (NCBI taxonomy): domain Eukaryota; kingdom Viridiplantae; phylum Streptophyta; class Magnoliopsida; order Malvales; family Malvaceae; genus Hibiscus; species Hibiscus mutabilis. The sequence continues at coordinate 84,954 of JAGYYJ010001009.1, forward strand.
TTATCCTTGAAGGATTTAAAATGCAGAATCATTTGAAAAATTTTTAGGAAATTTATTTAGATATGTCATCTTGAATATTTATATTTTGGCGCATTTAGTATAATCGCCTTAGTGAGTACTAATTGAGAAAATACCATAAGAATGATTATATTTCCTTATGTATTTTATAAAGGAGTTTGGATCAAGATTCATTATGATAACTTGAATATCATTAGAACTCTTGAAGAGCTTCAAATTGGAAACTCATGAAGAGCTTTCAAAGCATTTGAGAAAAAGAATCCTAAGATAAGGTTTTGTCTTGACCTAAAGATCGAACACTTAACTATGTGTTTTTGTCTATGAATGGACATAAGCTGAAAGAATCTTAAAGAAGATTCAATATGGATAAAGCATATATATTTAGTACCCTAATAATTGTAAGTTTGTTAGATGTGAATAAATTTATCTTCGAAAGAAAGATAAATGAATCCTTGGTCTGAAAGCACCATATATTAGTTGGTCCAGAAATATCATCTAAATGCTACAAAGATCATTATCTTTATATCTTCAAACATTAATCGATGTCTCCTCAAATCATGTAGAAAACATTATTATGTATGAGGAAAGCCAAAAATGTGTTTGACTAAGACTATTGATCCAACATATTCAGAAGATATGTGATTTACTTTCACAAGATAAGATACAAGCTATCTTATATGGAGATACTACAAAATTTATATCTCAATCGAAATGTGGATACATCAAAGATGGCAAAATAAAACATATTACTCCAACTTTTTATCCCTCACGGTCTTCAGAAAATAGTATTCAAGATTGAATTATGAAGATTCAAAGATCTTATGTGATATTTTCATGAGGGGGAGTAAATACGTGTTGCATTCTTTTTCTCTTAACCGAGGTTTTGTCCCAATGGGTTTTCTTGGTAAAGTTTTTAATGAGGCAACATGTTATGCGTATCAAAGATGTGTGTACTCTTTTTCCTTCACTAAAGAAAATTTTTTCCCACTTGATTTTTATCTTAGTAATGTTTTAACGAGACAAATTATCTTCATAGACATCCAAGGGGGAGTGTTATAAATATTTATCTATGTGGATGTCTATTATGATAAGAACTTTATCTGGGATATTTGATTTACTTTATTAATAGAAATATTATCTTCATTAATTAGAATTTCATGTATCATGTACTTCTTATGCCTATAAATAGATGATTTGATGAATGCATTGTACACACTTGAATATTCAGAGTAAATACAAATCTCCCTCTCTTTCATCTTTTTATTCTTATTATTGTTCTTCGTTATTTTATTGACAATATTTAAGACTTTATCACATATGGTTTAAAATTCACAAAATAAAATTATTTTGACAAAATAAAATATAAAATTTTAAAATATAAAGTTAGTATGAAAAAAATCAATAAATAATACTAACCTAATAAAAAATTAATAGATTCTTAAAAAGTTTATTGAACCGACCCGAATTATATACAGCCCTAATTAGTACGTGGTCAGTTCACCGACGCGCTAATTCGCTGTATATGTTTGTAACCCAATTGAAGAGGCGGATCTTTGTATTAAGCAAAACAAAAATATTTTAATTAATTAATTAATAGAAAGGCCAAAGCAAGGAACTGTGAGAATAGGAATAGTGCCACTTCGTATCCAATCCAAACTCATCTAGTTGTAAATATTTTCCTTTTTTAGCATAAATCACAAATGGTTTAAATCCAAACTCAGTTTAGCCTTCGCACTTAAAAATCGAAAGCAACATAGATCTAAGATCAAAATTCCAATTTTTCTCTTTTCTTCTCTCTAAGGTGAATTTTCCCTTTTCTCTGTTCTTCGCTTTTGATCATTTTATCTTATATTCAGAAGCTCTCGATCTGCTCTTCATTTCTCCTTTTGTTTGTTTAACGATGCTTTTTTTCCCAATGAAAAAGGTTCGAATTTTGTTTAAATCTGTTATTTGTTTGATACAGTGTAAAGAATAACATGTCAAGGAGGCAAGTAAGTTCCACGCGCCGCTTTGTCGACAGCGGAAACTTCCCCTTCTCCGGTGCCTTACATTCTAAATCCCGATCTTCTCCTATTTTATCTGTTGGTCTTGTCATTGTGGTACATCTATCTCCTTCCTTTTCTTTTACTTTTTTTTAATAATTGAGGTAATAATTTATCTTTTTTTAAAAAATAATAACTTCTAGGGAGCTATCCTTCTTATTGGCTACGTCTATAGTGGCTCAGGTACTCCTCATTTTAGTGGAATTTCTTGTTTGGGGTTAATCGCTTTGTTGATCAATATGCTAATGTTATTGGTTCAACTAATGGACCATACTGTTCATTTTGGGTGGATACAGGTAAATCCCGGATTGATGGTGTTAGCCGGCTCCAAGGTAAATTCTATTTTACTTTCTTCCTCGTTGGATTTGATGTTCACAATGAAAATAACCTGTCAAGTAGTTTTTCATTTGATTTTGACGAGTATGTTATCATCACGTCTCTTTGGAACTACTTTAATATTTAGCGGATTCACTGATTCTAGGTTTGGGAGACTAGATTTGGACATGGTTAATGGTTAGTTGTGTAAATTGAGGATGAGTTCACGGGTTATATAAAATTTAGTTAAGATTCAATGCCCATGTGTTTCTGAGAGAGTATAAATAAGATTGTTTTTTTAGATTCCAATTCATTGGAGAGTTTTTTTTTTTTTTGAGAGGGGGGGGGGGGAAGATCTTAGAGGCCTTGGTTGGTTCTGAATTTCATTGTTATGGGGTTTTCTTTCCTTCGATACTTAACCATAGAATAATCTCCTACCAATTGTCATGATCTTCTCCTTCAGTGCTTTTTAGAGGAATGAAAGTTGAAAGATAAGGTAGGATCCAAAAGTTAGTCCTCCATTTCATTTGATTATGGCCTGAGGAATTATAGGGATTATCGTTTACCGGTGGTAGTTACATTAGTCAGATATGGTTTGTGTGTTCCGTGATAACTGGAACATTTGAAGTGTGGTTATAATGGAATTGCCATGCTCTGGAAAAAGGGTATGAGTGTAACAGCTCAAAAATCAATGAATTTCTTGTTATTTTTGTAGGTGAATATACATGCACACTAGAAGTTCAGAAGGTAATACCATTTTTGAAGACGGCATATGGTGACAACATGCACAAGGTTTTGCATGTAGGCCCTGATTCCTGTTCAGTGGTCTCCAAACTTTTGAAAGAAGAGGGATTTGAAGCCTGGGGTGTGGAACCATATGACATAGAGGATGTTGAAGCAGATTGCAAGAGTCTAGTGGGCAAAGGCATTGTACGTGTGGCAGATATCAAGTTCCCTCTTCCCTATAGATCAAAGTCTTTTTCTCTTGTTATTGTGTCAGACGCCGTAGATTACTTGTCTCCAAAGTACCTGAACAAGACTCTGCCCGAGTTTGCGAGGGTTGCCTCTGATGGTCTACTTATTTTTGCAGGTAAATCCTCTTTCGAGTCACTTATAAATTATAAAAGTAAGAGTTACTAAGGCAGTGAAAGTGCTTATATCCAGATATATTTGCTCATGAAATAACTGTTCTGTAAATGAAAATTGTTTCTGGTGCAATTACAGTGACGTCTGTCTTTGTAACACTGCATGGTAAACCATTCGGGCACCTACACCTGCTGACACTAAATGTATATGAATTATTATAATAATGTAGATGCTAGACAATTCTTCGATGTATTAGCACTTAATTACCAGTCTGGAGAAGTTATACCACCTAGAAACTTTCCTATATGCTATGGTTGCAGCTGTCAGAGACTTTCAAATGGATGTAGTACACGCTCCTTTGGTTTTCTTTATCAAGTTTGGAGATTCATCACAGCTTTTACCCCTCAACATATTTGATCCTTTCTTTTAGTATATTTGAATTTTAATTGCTTTCATGTTGTTGATCAGGTTCCCCTGGTCATCAGAAGGCTAAAGTGGCAGGTTTATCCAAATTTGGGCGGCCAGTAAGTTTCTATCCACTCCTTATAACAATGGGATTTTGAATTGAAATAAGCCATACAACATCTTTTAACATGCATCAAGATCAAATTTATTGGATGTTATCATATTCATGTCAGTTGTTCAGACAGACTTTTAATTACAAAATAAATAGTTCTGACCAAAGTATTGGTGAAATTTTAATTACAAAATTTTCAGATAGAAAGAGGTCCAAAAGATTGGGATTTGGTTTACATCTTTCACTAAATCAGAGACCGGGAACAGAATTTGAAATTTAAAATAGTCTGAGTAGGGTAACAAAAAGGGTTTGGCGGAGTTCATATAGTTTTTCCATCCTATTCCTGTTGTGATCTTTGTTTCCGAATTATATCACTAAACACTAACGTGTTGTGCCAAGTTGACCTTAGCACTAACATACATGTTCTGTACGTGAAGGCTAAAATGCGGAGTTCCACTTGGTGGGTCGGCCTTTTCGGCCAAAATAGCTTAGAAGAAAACGAAGCCGTGACTAAGAAGTTTGAGCAGGCTGCATCAAAGGGCTCATATCAGCCAGCTTGTCAAGTGTTCCACCTAAAACCATACCACTGATAAAAAGAAGAAATTAATGAATATCAAATTTACATTACTTTCGTTTGCCATGCTTTGAAGGTGCAGTAAAAATATCTTCAGCTCTCATATTACATATCGCTGGTGTTAGTTCCCCCTAACATTACAGGTTTGATATTTATTAATTCAATTGATGGAAAAATTACACTTATTTGTTTCACGCATGCATTTAATAAGTTTCCTGAATGTGGAACCCGATCTAGCTAGTAAGTCTTGAAATTAAAACCCTGATGTACTATCTAACCGGTTGAACTGAAGTCTAGCGACCATATAAGAACCGGGTCTTGGATGAACTGGTAAAAAATCAGGCCAGTATTTCCGTCTGAATCCGTAATATTCATAATAAGTTTCCATGGCAAACACAATTATATCATAGTGTATTTTTTTTAGCTGAAAATGATTTTGTTTTACAAAATTTATAGTATTTTTTATGTTTGATTCATAAAAAATAACTTGGTAACTTATAGACCAATGGAAAACAAGTTACATTTTCATTAACTTGACTTCTCCTTGCTGGAAAATAATAAAGTACCATAAATATGAGTTTATATAGAAAATATTTTGAACAAGAAACTGAATATGTATGACAAAACACAAACATTTGAAATTTGATGATTATGTTAATCAAGAAATCTCGTATAGAAAATAAAAATCAAACGGCGCGGAAATCAAAACATTTGTTGATTTAAACAAACAATCGAATATGTTCAAGAGGAGTGAATAGGTCTTGTTTTGCATTGCTTTTCAAACAAGCTTTTAGAGCCAAAAGCTAATTTAAGACCAAAAGCAATGAAAACATGTAATTTTTCAAGCCAAAAGTGTTTTTAATTTGATTTGAAAAGTGTTTTTCAAAAGCTGAAATTTCTAGTTTTTAGCTTTTCTTAAAGCACTTTTAAGTAAATTTAGGGTATGTTCACCTCCGTCGACAGAATTCCATTTGCGGTGAAAAAGTAGGCGTTGAAAAAGCTGGAAATTCCAGCTTTTCCAAAATGGACGTTTGGGAACAAAATTAGACATAAAAACACGGTGAAGAGAGGCAAACGAAAGGTGTTCAGCGGCGTTTTTTCGTTTGGCAGTCGGTTTTTCTCCTCAAACGTGTTGCTGAATTACTCATATATCCTCGTCTATATCACCAATCCTTTTATATTTTCAAAAAGAATATCTAAAGTAGACATTTTATCTACTTAAAAGTAATTTTTAACAACAATACCAAAACATTTTAAACCAAACAATCCACTTTCCCACCGCATTTTCCAAAAGCAATGCCAAACTCACAAATCCACTAATTTGTCTTTTTCATTTGGGACAAAGACTAACTTACGGGAAATGCTAAGGTGAGGCACCTTAGGGCGAGGCTAAAATACGAGCCTACATAAATTCTTACTAAAATGATAAGAATTTGTGTAGATTGGGTAATAATTTAGGTAGAACCCAAATTCTTACTAACTGGGTAAAAATTTGTGTAACTACATAAATTTTTATCAACTGAGTAAGAATTTGTGTAGATTTTGCCTTATGTAAGAATTTGTGTAACTACACAAATTCTTATATTATAACCTAAATTCTTACCCCAAATGGTAAGAATTTGTGCAGATTGTAAGAAATTTATGTAACTATACAAATTCTTAACGAGTAAGAATTTGTATAGACTCGTCTCATTTTAGTTACACTCTAAGGGTGCCTCACCCTAGAACTGCCCCTAACCTTACACAAATGCCAAACTCACAAGAAAACCTCACAAGATAAAATATTTGCAACAATGAAGCTCTCTCACACTCTAAGCACTTGAAATAAAAATATACAGAAGAGCTCTTAAGTGTTCTTGCAAGAAATTTGGAAATAAAGCTTAAGTAGACTTTGAATATAGATTGAATGCTTTGATTTTGTTGTCTTATAAGCTTTGGAGACTTGTTTTTATATTCTTTTATTGATTTCTATCTCGTTTGGATAGTTCGAAACTTGATTATAGCTGTTGGAGAGAATTTTTCTCGCATTAAATGCACTTCTGCAACTGTGGGTATCAATACTTGTTCCATTAAAAAATAGGTGTTGTGAAATAGGCGAGTATCGGTACTCATACATCGAGTATCGGTACAGGGCCTTGGTTACCAATTTTAAAATAGCCCGTTGGAATTTTTATCAAACAAGAAGTATCAATATGCGTAGAATCATACATGTACTGAGTTAACTCAGCATCGATATTGGGATCAATATCGATATTGCTGAAGCATTTGATGTTCTAAAAACATTTTATTTCAAAAGTCGTATAGATACGCATCAAGTCGTACTAGTATTCTGTGCCTAAAATGTCTTTTTTAGTATATTTGTACTTGTAAAAATATTTGAAAACATTTTGAATTGACTTAGAACAATTTTGTCTACTAAAAAAGTTAAACTTTATTGAATGCTTAGTCAACTTTGATTTTTGCGAGTTATTTCAAATATACTAAAAATTTATTTAAAAATTTATAAACTTGATTAATTTGTTATATTAAAATTAAAATATTCAAAATACATTTATTCAACAACATTCCTTTGACTATGTCCATCATCTAGAGAAATCCAGCAAATAAAGAGAGGTGATAAATAAAATTAATTTTGCAGACCACTCCACTAATAATAATGAAAGCATCACCAAAATTGTCACAAAAAGCGGATCTAATCTTACGAGGCCATCACAACCTTTCCTGATCAGGGACGTAAGTCGTAATGACCGATATACAAACGTCAAACTATCACAAAGGTAGATGAGCTCTTTTAATCAAGGGCGGAGTTAAAAAAATTGTGGTATCAAAATTTTAGGTGTTAACTTATATTTTATTAAAAATTGACGGAATTAAATGACAGGAGTTAATTCCTATTAAAAAATCTCAATTATTTTTTAAATCGGTGTCAATATTCTTTTAAAATGGTGTCAATTCACCTTTTTCATAAATATTTTTATATAAAATATACATTTAAAAAATTTCTCAAAAATTTTAGGGGTGTCAAATTGGCTCCGCCCATGCTTTGAATCATGTAAATCGATTTCATCTATAACAAATTAGTATAACTTGATTTCGAGTTAATCGGAACTAATGAGTTCCAATTTAAATGACTTTCTATAGCTATATCTAATATACATTTCTTCATATACATACATATATATATATATATATATTTCTTCATATTTATCTAATATATATTTCTTCATATACATACATATATATATATATATATATTTCTTCATATTTTTCATATGCAATATACATATATCAAGCATAGTTGAGAAACTTGATTAAAACTTGAAAATTGATCCACTAATTATTAAAAATTACAAATTATTTGAAATTTCATTTTATAACTTAAATTTTATTTGAATTTTTTTTTTGAGTTGAGTCAGATTTATAAAAATACAATTTGAGCTGGGATAAAAACCATTGAGTCGAATAAAAAATTATTTTTTTTAAATCGAGTTAAATTTTATTGGCCCTAATAACAATATAAAACTTTTAATATATTCAAGAATGTAATCAAATTAAATTATCTTTCTCATGTCATGCTTTTCACTATATCTCATATCGTGTTTTATATCAAATTTTAATTATTTCTATAATATTTTTTTAGTAAATCCTAAATTTAATTTTAATCCCATTTAGAGAAAAAAAAAGAAAATTTTAAGAGAATGAAAGAAAATATTTTTAGTGGATCGAACTCATGATCTACAATAATATAAAAAAACAAAGGTAAACAATTTATTCAACTGACTAAATGTGTTTGTTTAATTATTTCTATAATAATTTAATCGCATATATTACGAAAATATGTTATAACCAAATTCAACGAATCTAATCATATAATATCCCTTCCCCGTTTATTTTGCTTTATAATTGAGGAACACAGATTTCAAGTACCAATCTCCACCGCCCATGTGGTGGTTAATATCTTCAACTTATGCCCGAAATTGGTTAGATTTAAAAAAAAAAAATTAATTGAAGACCATTTAACTTATTAAAAATATTAAAGTTTCAATAATATCTCTACTATTAAGAAGTGCTCTGCAACTGTTACTAAATATTTAAAAATTATTTGTTAAATCAATTTTTCGCAGACGGTGGCTTTAGATCGTTTTATTGATTTTTTGTATATAAATAAGATTAATTTTTTAATTTTTTTTGTTTTTACGATATACTTTGTCATATTTCATATAACATTTATTTTTGGTAGTTTTTTTCGTCTGTTTCAAACAGTTTTAGTCTGTCTTTGTGATATTATTGTATATTTTTTTAGCAGTGTAAAGTTCGTATGACGAGTATCAACGAGCATTCTTTACAACGAAGGTCGATGTTATGCTATGGTTATAATTCTCATTTAGTGGTTTTATCGATATTCTAAGAACTAGAAGTGAAAAGATTTGCTTTCTTCATAAAACGTTCTAATCAAAGTATATGGTTGCTTAATTTCATTAGAAAGATTGTGCAAATTTTTTTAGAAAGAGATAAGTTAGACTTTTCATGTCTTTTATTTCTTTAAAATTTATTGAATTTATCTTTTTGCATTAAATTTTCAGTATTCTTTTATAATTTTTTTTACTTTGAATATAATCAAATATACTTCTATTATTAAAAAAAACTAATTAAAAATTTGAAATTAAACTGGTTAGTGGGGAGATTAAACAAAGTGGCCGACATAGGTTAGCTGGGAAGACAGACATATCGACCACAGTTGCAAACAATCGAGTCCAAGTCAGCATTGACTTTATGTGGTCGGTCAGACCGTTATTTTCTAGTTTTTTTTTTTTTGAAGGACTTCCAAGTTTATTTGTAAATTTACTTTTAGACTTGTATATATACCCCATTGGCAGGCCAATCGATCGCCATTAACAACAACAACCAAAGCTTTCTGTATTTCAACAACAAACACAAAACTATCATTTTATTTACTCCCATCAATTCCTTGTCTCATTTTCCCCTTTTTGTTGGCTAAAAACTGCTGTTTTTAAAGAGAAAATGGGGTTGTTGTCAAGAAAAGCCACGTGCAACTCTCATGGCCAAGATTCTTCTTACTTCCTGGGATGGCAGGAATACGAGAAAAACCCTTATCATCAACTCTACATCCCAGAGGAATCATTCAAATGGGTCTTGCTGAGAATCAGGTAACTGTTAAAAACCCAGAAAATGGATTAATCTCTTCTTGTTAAACATGCAATCTTTTTCAAGTTTTATTTTTGTTTATTTCTGTAGCTCTCCTTTGATCTTCATGAGGCATGGCTGGCCAAAAACCCAGACGCTGTTGGGTGCAAAAGAGACGGGCAATTCATTTTCAGAGAGCTGGCTCTTTTCCAAGATTACCACGGCCTTCCTGCATTCGAAAAGGTAGGCTTAAAAGCTTAAAAAACGAGTCATTTTGTGACATAAAAAACGATAGTATTCCTTGGTTTTTGATGATCTTCTATTATCAACAGACGTTGGTTGATTTCATGGCTGAAATCAGAGGAAACAGAGTAACTTTCGATCCAAATCACATAGTCCTCACCGCCGGTGCAACTTCCGCCAATGAAACCAATCTGTTTTGCCTCGCTGAACAACGCGACGCTTTTCTTCTTCCTACACCGTATTACCCAGGGTATGTTAATGTTATTCAGAACGGGAAAAATTGCTTAATTTGATGCATGAAATCAGTAAGTTCTAACAAATGATATATTCACAGATTCGACAGAGATCTCAAGTGGAGAACCGGGGCTGAGATTGTACCAGCTCCAATCGTTTTCAAATCACTGCATCCGCCATTGAAGAAGCTTATCGACAAGCACAAAAGCAGAACCTAAGGGTGAAAGGGATCTTAATCACCAACCCTTCAAATCCATTAGGCACAACAATGCCAAGAGCCGCATTGGACCTTCTCATTAACTTCATTGCTGACACATCTAATAAGCGACGAAATATACTCGGGAACTGTTTTCAGCTCCCCAAGCTTCGTACGTATCATGGAAGTTTTAAAAGACAGAAACCTCGAGACAACAGATGTCTGGGAAAGAGTCCATGTTGTTTATAGTCTTTCCAAGGATCTGGGACTCCCTGGTTTTCGAGTAGGTGCAATTTACTCCAACGATCCCACTGTTGTAGCCGCCGAAAGCTTCCATGTTTTTCACTTAGTTTACTAGTTGTATATAAAATATTCAGAAAATCCGGGTTTGATTTAAGAGTTTTGTATTTATGTCTAGATCCACACGTATTCACATGTGATTTTGGTATAATCTTTTAAAATAAATATTCATGTTACTATTCAACTCAAATCTCACATGCATGACTAGCTGATTTAATTAGATCCCCGCCTAAATAATAATAATTAATAGTAATCGATTAATCGTGTTTGACTATCACTTTTAATTTAAAATTATATTTTTAATATAAACGGTTAAATATTATATATATATAAATGTGTTAATGTGACATAACGACAATTATTTTTATTAAATTAATCTCATCCAATAAAATGATAAACAAAAATTTACAATGAAAGCCTTACTGTTGAGAAGGACCCCCTAAAGTCCAACCATCAGACCAAGCCACAAACTTGATTTATTTTTTGAAAAATAATATTTAGCATATAATCGCGTTTCTCCCACACATTTTAAACAAAAGTAATGTTTTGGCATAATATTGCAGAACAACAGAAGTTCATGTCTTAAAGTTGGTACACAAAAGTAAAATTGCAGTCTTGCTCAAAACAAAAGAGCTGGAGGTTATTGCAAGTTATTCAATTATTAATGTTTTGACAATTCCTTCTCAACCAAAACTAAATTTGGTTCGGAAAAGGTGAAAATATCTTGTTAGACACGGGCGGTTGGTCTCGGAAAAGTATGCTTTCAGGTGAGGTTGCTAATGAACAACCAATTCCCATTTTCAAAAGCTGGTTCATATTTTGTTTAAGATCTTGCCTGCATTTTTATCAGGCGCATGCACTTTTAATAACCACGGGATTTGACAAACGAGACAAGTCCTTGCTCCACATTTAATTAGTAAAATCAATTTAATATATAAATATTAAGAGCTAAAATTATTGTCATATCAATTAAAAATGAGATACGTCAATAGAATGACCGAATTCCAAAATATTAGTATCTAAATAAAATAAAAAATAAAACGAAATTGATGATCAAAATAGAAACCTATTTCTAAAAATTTCCATATGCCTTAGTCCTAGGCTTAATAATATAACCTAAAGTGCCACCTTTAAACGAGAAATGACAACCGGTTTTTTTGTTCTCATTTCAGCATGAAATATAAACGCAGAAACAAAGACAGCATGATCAACCCTATACTAAAAACAACACTAGTAATAGCAACATTTCAAGGGTTGACTAAAACAAACCCCCTTGCATTCAGAGAGTAGACAAAAGCATCAATCTATTTCCCACAAATTTCAAACGCCACACCAAACTCCGTGAAATCTAAATAGGCTTAGTCATTCATATCAGCCATCAAACCATCACAATACACTCTCAACCAAAACCTCACTCTACACAAACCAAGAAAATACCACATAACCATCTACTAAAAAGAACCAACACCAAAAGAAAAAAGAGAATGGACAAGCATTTACATGTTTTTTTCTTCCTTTTTTTATTTACCAAGATCCAAGTTAGTTAAATGGTTTGCTGATTCTACTTACTGCAACGCAAATTGATCCCTTCCCGAGTATATACTAGTCACTTCTGCTATTCTGCAATATACCATGAGGACTGATTAGAAGGCTGCTTCAAATTCAATGATTTCACGTAAGACAAGGATGCAAGACAGGAAAGAAAAGTGTACCTTTGTGTAAAATAGTTAAAAACATCAATCGACTTTAGCAGCTAAAAAGGAAATTATATTGCTACAACATCTGCATCAGCCCTGCCCTCAATTCTGCTTTCTCATCCTCATCTGGTTTGGCAGCAATATCATCTTCAAACTTCCGTTCGCCTTTTTCTGACTCGTCTTCCACTGGCTACAGAATCAAAAATTGCATGAACCTTAGGGATACAGAATAAAGACCAACAAGGAATGCTACTGTTAGAAAATGGGCGATTTTGCTCAGACTAAATGCCGTAGAACACTTCCAACAAGATGGAAGTATAAATGCCTGATCCAATTTATTAACTTGCTCCAAAACAGGGAATGCTACTGTTAAAAAATGGAGATGACGCATCGGTAAGGAAAAAAAAAGAAGCAAAGTGTTCACATTGTAAGAGTTCGGTAAAATGATGATACTGTCATCAGCATGAAAATACATGCAGACAAGTACAACCAGAAATTACCAGAGAGGGCTTGGTAACTTGAGAAGCATTCCCCATATGTGCTTTTTGAACCAAAAATGGTTCTCCAGATTTACCATCATCTCCTGTAGCACTTCCATGAATATTTCCTCGATGGGAAAAATCATATTCAGTTTCCTTTACATGGGTTACTTCAGAAATATCAGCTACTCTATCACCAATCAACACAGTGGTCTCATCACACCCTCCTTGATTTTGGTTGTATGACACCAATGGAGGCTGATCCAGCACCGTATTTGGTTCAAAGGAATTTACACTGAAAGAAAGAAGAAATGGCGTTGTAAAGAAATGTGAGCTATGTGCATCAAGAAAGAACATGCTAAAAACAAATCAATTTAAGTACAGAAGTGGATACCAGAGAGAACCATCCTCTGTAATTACAAAAGCTTCTTTCTTTTGCCTACTATTTTTAGTGCCATTTGAAGGTATGTTGTCAACTCTCCTTTTCCTCCCAGCTGACGTCAAACATCCATCTGCATGGTCAGATATCGAAGATCTTTCTTCAGGTATAATTTGGGCCTTGGCAGGGGTATGTTTGAATATCAATTCACTGCAGCGTTTGATCCAAGAGAAACGGGCTGAGCTAGGAGTACTATCTGGTTTTGACATCGGAGAGTTGAATCCATTGCCATTCAGAGAAACAACTTTATTTTTATCTGAACCAGATTCAACATTTTGCACGACAGCTTGCTGCTTCAGATTCTTTCTTCCAGATGCTTTCTGCTGGCTAAGCTCAACAATAGAGCGCTGCATTTGAGCCACTGCCATATTATCCAACGCAGCTTTCAAATCCCCCAACTTTTTTAGCTCTTCAATCTCATCATGTATCTCTTTTCTATCAACATGCAATAATTCCCTCTGTTGCTTCAATTTGTGTCTTTGCACCTTAAGCTCCTCAATAGACTTGTTCAAGTCAGCCCATTCCCGTTCCCTTCGCTCACGATCCAACTTGATTTCTAACCGCTCAGTATCAACCCTTCTCATTCCTAAAGTAGCTTGTTCCAACTCTTTCTCCGCTATTTCCTTTAGAGAATTAATATGATCAAGTTGATTTTTCTTTTCTTGCTCAAATGCTTCCTCTCTTTCCTTCAAAGAACTTTCTAATTCTTCACGCCTTCTCTCAAAACAATTTTCCAGCTCCCTCTTTTGGGTTTCAATTCCTAACAAGAAATCAGCATGCTCTTGTTGCATCTTGTTGAACCAATTAGAATGCTCAGACACCATCTTTTGCATGAAGTCCTCCCTCTCACGATTCAATGATTCTACATCCTTGCTATGCTGCTCTCGCATCATATCGTGCTCATTTCTCAATCTATCACGCTCATCCTTAAGAAACAATGAAATTGCTTCTCTTTCCTCGCAAATGCACGCTGCTTCCTTCCGCAACTCTTCTCTCTTTTCATCAATCAACTCCCACTCAGTTTCGAATTTTGCCTTCTCTACTTCCAACCTATCAACATCAGCCATCAGCTCCAATTTTTGAGCCCTAACCATATCAAGTTCTTCCTTCAGTTTTAATTCTAAAGACGATAATTCATGTGTCTCACTTCTCAGGGCTTCTAGTTTCTCCTTTGCACGATCAACCTGGTTTCTTTTTTCTTCCAATAACGACAGTGACTTCTGAAGCTCTAGTTTTGTTTTACTGATCCCTTCCTTCTCTTTTTCTAAAAGGGATTTCTTCAACTCAAGTTCTTTTTCAAAAGCACCGACATTTTTTTCTCTCACGTCTATGAGATTAGACTTCTCAGCCACTTCCTTCTCCTTCTCTGCTAATATCCTCAATCGAACATCAAGATCATGTTCTCTTTCACAAATTTGATCCTCCTTGTGATCTATATCCATCTCTTTTAACTCCCATCCCCGTCTCTTTGCTTCTATCTCATCTTCGGCCATTTTGCGCTTGAGCTCAAGCTCAGCCTCAAACTTGGAGTTTCTGGTTCTCAATGCACTTTCATGACTGGCAATAACCTTGCAAAATTCATCCCGCATCATTCAGCGGAAAGCATAAATTTCCCATAAAAGAAACAGCAACAGAATGAACATACTAAAGAGTGTTCAACAAAGTAACCCACGGATTCCTTGTTTGCAAGTTTCTCTTGCGAAACAAGCAGATCTTTCTCTTTCTTGCTAAGCAAAGCTTCTCGCTCAATAATTTCCTGCATGCACGAGAGGACTGAACTATTATGACTTTCAACGAAGTAAAAGCAACATTCACATGAAACAGCACTCCAAATCGGAAACTGATATGGGCAAATGAAATATGCAACCTCCTCTCTTTTTGAGAGAGAAACCAAAGTCAACTCATGGTTGGGTTTCTCATCCTCCAAAGCTCTTCGTTCCTTTTCAATATCAACTTTCGAAGCCTGCAACTCCTTTTCAAGTCGATTTGGTTCTCGAGTTCTACTGAAAATATACTCCTCTCTTTGATTCAGGGAAGCTTGTCCATCAAGCAGTCTTTCATGTTCTTGCTCTACAATCTTCTGCCTCTCACTCAGCAATTTCCGTTCACGGGCTATCTCTTTCTCTTTTGCATCAGAACTAAAACACAGAACCAAATAATTAACACTCATTGAACCAAAATTCAAATTTGAATTTATAACTTGTTGCATGATCTGAAAACATGGTAAAAACTATTGTATGAATTATATTATCATCAGCAAAACAGTATAAATGTAACAAAGCAAGCACCTATCTGCGGGAAACCACCCTGACCCAGCCAATTAGTTTTTACTTGTACACTTTCAGCAACAGGCGATAAATCGTGTCTGTCTCACATAAACTGTTTAAATAGATTACTATGGAATCATGCTGTGGATTCTTATTTATAGGAACTTTTCATTGCAAGGCCCAATTCATATTGCAATCCAGCAAAACAAAGAATACATTGTATGAATAAAGACCAGATACATAGAGCACAAGTACTTCCTCCCGGGAAATAAAAGCATGTCAACTGCAAACTGATAGGGAAAAAACAGAGAAACAGTTAAAAAAGAAACTAACGGTACAAACAATATGAACAAGGAAAACACAGTGCATATGACATACTCATTTTTGAACAATACAATACGTCTACTAAGGTCATCTTCATGTGCTTCAACTTCTTGGAGCTTTCTCTTAGCATCGCGTTGGATAAGGATAGCTTCAGCCTGTAAAGATTTTGCAGCATGAAACTTGGCCTCAGCCTCTGCAAATTTTTTCTCAGCATCTTCAATCATAATACGTCCTTCAGCTAATCTACTTTCAGCTGCAACCTTAGTTTCAGCAGACTCTGCACGCATCTCATGTAAAGCCTTCTCAATCTACAAAATCCAATAACAAAGTCCAAAGAAATGTGTAAGGATGCTGAAAGATGAGCAAAAAAGGAAAATATATACAAGATAGAGAGACTCCAAATAATAACCATACACTAACTAGGCATTCTTTCTCCACTCCTAAAGCTTTCTTCAAACCATCCTCACGCTTTTTTGATTCTGCAAGAGCAGAAATATGTGCAGCTTGATCCCGTTTATGCCTTAGCTCACTTGCTTCAGCAGAGGCTTTAATTTGGTCATACTCAGAAGCTAACTCCTTTCTTTCCAATGTAAGAAGGCCCATGTGGTGTCGGAAGTCAGAGAGCTACATACAAGAATAAATAATATTTTAAATATGTAGCAGCTATGAAACAAGAAGCAGAGAATGAATGAAGATTTACATCATGAACTTATTAGCAACATGTGAAAAATGCAAGGATAACCATATGCCAAACCAAGATTGCCATAACTCCACGCTCTTATCCTATTTACAAAGCAGCCATTTCAGCATCAAGATAGGTAAAGATCATAGCCTAATAATGTGCCATCCATTGGAACTGTCAAGCACAAAAACTTATAAGGAAAAATGTCCGTATAAAAACATTCAATCCCAAATAATGACACAGAAGAGGGGAAATGCCGACCAAAAACAATTAATCAAATAAAAGAAGCCACAAAAAGACAAACAATAAATGCTCCTAAAAGCTCTTATAAACCTGTAGCTTGATTCAGTGGTGTCATTTGTATGCCCATACGTCAACCAGCTAATGGCTACCACAAGTGGAAACAACAAGTAAATAATAAGTGCAAGCAGATAGGTAAAAATAGCCAAGTTTGTTCCATCAAAGCTCATACTACAATGAGAACACAGCGTGTGAAACTAAATTGGCATTTACGTGAAATACAAAAGTTCTAACCAGAAGCAATGTTCGAGGCTTAATTTGGTAGTTCGAGACTAAAAATTAACCCCATATTTCATATAGTCAAAAATACTAAAACTACTCTGTATACAACATGCTAAAACACTTCCAAAATTTGTTAAAGATCATTATCCTTTTATGCTGAAATTTGTTAAAGATCAGTTACACTACCTATATTTTTCTAATTAAACTTGCATTTATCATTTTAATTTTGATTTGAAGATTTAGAACTCAAGCTGAAACCCTTGAAGTTGTTGTTTTGTATCCATCTTTACAATTCACAATTTAATTGTTCAAAATGCATTTTTACCAATTGCACCAAAAACAAAACAAAGCCCTAAAAATAAATAAAACTATGAAAATAATTTGAGAAGATCAGTTTAAAGATTTGAAGCAAACCTCTGCTTCAAGCTTCGCAATATAAGTAATTAGAGCAGCTTTATCTCTCTTCTTGATTGATTCTTCATCGAATCCAGCTTCCTTGAGCCGCTTCCAGATCGTTTCGTCCCCAAGGGGACTCCTCATAACCCTAGATCCCGGAGTAATTGACAACGCCCTGCTACTGCCCTGCGTGAACGGACTCGTCATCTCCGAAGCCCGATCACCTTATCAAAACCCTAGATTTTCGTATGACTTTAGCTGGTTTTCATCGGATTGTTGGCTTTCTCCGCTGAGAAAAGGTAAAGGTATCAAAGAATCAAAGCAGTAATGATCCGCCGGGTCACCACTGAGTCGGGTTGTGTTCTTTACAGAGGAAATGGCTAAGACAAGTTTCTACTGTGGGTGAAATGAAAGCGGTGTCGTATTAACAAAGTTTAGGCCGCCATTGTGCGGGGAAAAAGATAAGAAAGAGTGGCGGTCAACGTGCCACGTCATCTATATTAAAGTATTATTTTAAGAAAAGTTAATTAATGGCTGGATTCAGTTGGAAATAAATATTCTGTTACAATCGAATCAAATTTTTATCTTGATTTATGCTTGATTTGCTCAATATTTAATTTTATGTTTAATTTCTCCTGCTTTCCTCGCTTTTGATTGAATTGGAATTTAAAATACATTTCCGAAATTAGTGCAAAATCCTTTCACAAGAGATTATGTCTAACATTTAAGGAAAATTTTGTCGAAAAATTTCATTTAAGGAAAATATTAGGGATGGCAAAATTATTCGGTTCAAACCTGATTTGAGATGTCCTAACCTGGTCGATTTTTTTTTTAATTTCTGAGATCGGGGTGGTGCTTGAAAAACATGAAATTGGGGCGGGTTTGAGTATATGTTTGAAATTTTCTGCCCTGCCCCATCTCGATATATATATATATAATTTCATTATATATAAACACTTTTATGAGTTTTAAGTTATTTTTTTATTTTTTTGTTTGTGCTTATCGTAAAATTTTGTTAGATGTTCAAATTTTAATATATTTGATTCAGACGGTCAATGATTCAAGTTTATTCTTTTAAATATGTTATCTAACATATGAATAATTTAAAATTGGTTTTATTTTATTTTATTTTTTATATAGGTTTAAAGTCCCTTGAAACCATAATTTGTGATTGTGGTGGAGGATTGATAGGATCTAACATTTATCGTCGACGAAGATTAAATTTTTAAAATTTTTCGGGTCGGGTTTAGGAATTAGTATATCGGGCCCGAACGGGTAGGGTAAATTAATATTTAAATTTGGGATGGGGCGGGGTCGGATTTAATAGGTTATAGATTGTAGCGGATTCGGAGCGGCAAAAAACACGCCCTGCCTCGTTGCCATCCCTAAAAAATATATATGGTTAATAAAATATTTTATTTCAAAATTAGTACAAATAATATATAATCTCCTTAAATAAGGTTAAAAGAGATGTTGTATTAAACACTAGATAAGCTAGTGGACACATCAAACACTAATGATCAAATACACAATTATAAAAATAAAAATATGTTAATTTTTTAATAAATAAAATATGTTTTTTGACAAATTATAATTTTAATCCTAATTCTATTTAGTGGAGAAGGGAATAAAGAACTCTATGAGAGAAAGGGGTTCTCCTAGTAGATCTATAACTCATGACCTAAAGAAATATAAATGAACAAGTATGAGCAGTTTGACATAAAAATGTTAATTTTGATAATACTCAGTACTTACATCATTTTATTTTTATTTTTTTAACAAGAAGATGAAATTGGATTTTATTAAAAAAAGTAAGGGAAGATGCACCCAAATCATAAAATAACTCGGACAAAAGTCCTCTTTCCTTTTCTGTATTTTTTTATGCCCTAACACTAAAATATCAATTTTTTAGCCTTTATCTTGAATTTTAAATCTTAAATCTTAAACACAAAATTCTAAAAAATACATCATACCTCAAATTCTTAAATTCTAATATTAAACCATAACATTAAATTTTAACCCTAAACATAACCTTTTAGCGTGAGGCATAAATAGAACATCGAAAAAAGATAGTTGATTTTTATTCTTTAAACTCGCGACTTTCAACATAGGTAACCATGTTTATCAAAGCAAACCAAGAAAATGCAAAAAAATATCACTTTCCATTGTCGAAAATCATATAAATGCTACCATATATAATATTCTACTGGAACTGTGAGATTGAAAACAAAGAGTGATACTGGAAAAAAAATGTAATACTACCAGATAATTGGAGAAGATTTGTCAATGGCGGCGGGATTGAGAAGTATCGGTTAGAGATGGATGAAAACTTTATGAAAATAGATTTTTAATAAAAAATATATAAAAAAATTTAAATTATATATAAAATTATTCTTTTTAAAAACAACCGTCTTCTTCCAATCCCTCGGTCCATTTTGCTATCGGTGACAGGAACTACGTGATGTAAATAGAGTAAATTAGTTCCGTTGCTGCCGTAGCGACGGTGGTTGCTGGGTGTGTCCAGAAAAAAAAATAGCAATCAAGCTCTCCTTCAATATCTGCAGTGTTGACTGTGGTAGGGACGGCGGTGCTGGCTGCCTCAGTGTCTAGCTAACATCATATCTTCGTGTTAGCACTACTGTTATATACTATTTGTATACTCTGAATAAATTCACCACTTCACCTTTGTCGGTAAAGTTGAAAATTATTTTAAATTAGGAAGTAAAAACTTTTGTTGAACTGATACGTGCTTCTTAAAAACAAAATTTTCTTTTTCAAGTAGAATTGTTTTGAAAAAAAAAATTATTTAAAATTCCTAAAAAAATAAAAGTATAATTTTATCTATTTATAAATTACAAATAAATTTTGACTTTCTAAAATTCAATTACAAGAGAAATTAACAATACAAGTAAGATTATGACTATGATTCAGACTCACTATATATTCATATACACAATATTAAAGTTACCAAAAAATAAGCCGTTCATTAATGTTTTTAAGTGTTCTTTTTTTTTTCGTTCTTGAGCTGCCTTCTTATTTGTTTGCTTCCGCTAAAACGATTCGGCGTTCTTAGTATTTAGGAAGAGTTTGATCTCTCTTTATTGAAAATATGACGGATGATTCGATGGTAAAAGGAATTAATTTTGAAGGTATAATAGTGGAGTGGACCACAGTTAAGACTCTCGACAGTGGTCCCTATGGACAAGTTCACTTGGTGAAGTTTCCGAGCTTGGTTGGCTATCACTTTTTTTGTGATAAACGACTAAGTTAGCCTTAAAACTCTTTTCGAAAGATCAAACTCTTCCTAGGCACTAAGAACGCCGAATCGTTCTAGCGGAAGCAAACAAATAAGAAGGCAGCTCAAGAACGAAAAAAAGAACACTTAAAAACATTCAAGAGCGATCAAGAACACAAGAGAGAATTTTTATAATAAATGCCTTGTATTACTCAGAGAATAAATGATTAACAAGTGAGGTGATGAGCATCTATTTATAATTGAATCATCGTACAATAAATGGCCGAGATCGATTTACATCAACGGCTCAAATTGAAAGCTACCATCACCTTGGAATATTTTTCCTTAGGTTTGCGTTCACATGGATGTTCACATTGTTGGATATTCATTTCCCTTGGAATATGACCTCGTAAGATGTCATTTATTAAATTACCGGCTTCAATGTGATCAGGCCTTCATTCAGTATCTAACGGTCAGACCAAGTCATGTGGTCTTCTAGGCAAGCCCAAGATTTTATAAAGAACCTCTTGGGCAGCTCGTTGCGCATGTCTCTCGGTTGTGAACTCGCGGGCCGTGGCAATATGCTCCTCATGGCACTCATTGAGATAAGGCAGATTGTTTAAGGGCAAGTAGGGGTCACGCCCCCTAAAATTTTGAGAAATTTGAATTTTGCCCTTAAAATTTTTAAAAATTTTAATTTTGCCCCTCAAGATTTTTAAAAATTCCAATTCAATGCTTTAATTTTTTTGTTAAATTTCTCAAAAATATTAAAAATTTTGGTTAAACCCTCAAATTTTTGAAAATTTTAGTTTAAGTTTCTAAATTTTTAAAAAATTTAAGTTGACTCCTTCAACTTTTACTCCAACTTCCGTCACTACTTCGAGACTTAATAAAAAAATATGGTGGTAGGATACCTGAACAAGATGTCAAGTGTTACACCAAAATGTTATTGGAAGGACTCCATTGTATTCATGCAAAATAGTATATACATTGCCATCTTAAACCAGATAACATATTGGTTTTTCTTCGGTGTGATTCAGACGTGATCTTAAAAATTGTTGATTTCAGTTTAGTTTAAACGAGCTAGTGACAAGCATGTGGTAAAGGTAGTGCCCAAGAAGCTAAAGTTTCCTGGCACACTGCTTTATTTGCCACCGAAAACCATTGCTGTTGGTGGCAAAATTAATTTTGCATTAGATATATGGTCATTACATTATATTGTTCTTCAAATGATCACCGAAAAATGACCATGGGAATATAATGAGGATAAGATGAATTTGTCGATGAAGATCTTATTGTCAAGATGTCCACCAAATAAAATACCAAAAATCTTGCCAAACGAAGGGGAAAATTTCCTGATGAAATGTTTTTGCAAGAGAACCGAGTGAAAGGTGGACTGCTGATATGCTATTAAGTCATCTTTTATCACTACGACACAAGAAGAATCTGATGTTTGTCTTCCATTTATGGAAGAACTTGAAGCTCGACTAAGCGATTTTTTTATAAATTCTTTGGCAGCCGTAAAAACTGTTATTAATTGTTGTAATATGTATAATTTTTTCAAGTAATATATTTTTATTTTGAAATTACTATTTTTCATAGTCTCAACCAAGAAGTTGTCTATTGCTTCTGATAAGATTCTGAACATAAAACTCCCATTACATTATGCAGATTAAGATTCTCATTAAATGATAAACCACATTAACTCACAACTCGTAAATAATGGAAGGGAAATAGATAGGGATAGCCATTTAATCCATACTCGACGGGTTTCGGCCCGACCCGATCTTATAGGGTCGGGTTTTTTAAAGAAAATTTTGGGTTCGGGTCTGATTTTATGAGGATAAGGTCCGTTCAGATTTGGGTTAAAGGTGAAAAAAAATCCTATCCTACCCGACCCAAAATAATAATTTAATTTTATTCTAAATATTTAGGTATAATTGCTACAATGTCCCTCTCTTTATATATATAATTCAATTATCTCCCTATTTTGTCTAATAAAAATGGAATAATTATTATAATGCTCCATCTCTATTTGTATTTTTTTCAATTAGCTCCTTATTTTATCGAATAATAATAAAAATTGATATTTTTTATTTATATAAGGTCGGTTCAGGTTGGGTTCGGGTTTTTACTCTAGAATTCGGTTCGGGTCGGGTGAAACATCATAAAATGTTGGGTTGGATCGGTTTTGGATGGAAGTGTTAAATTTTCGGGTCGAGTGCGGATCGACCAAAAACCCGACCCATGGCCATCCCTATAAATAGAGTATTGAGCTGCTGCTCTACATGAAAACTAGTGAACTTGAACATAGTAGTCTGATATAGAGACAGAGAGTAAAGAAGTGATCGAGTATTAAGCTCTTTCTGTCAATTGATAAAAATTCACCAGAAAACATAATTTTTAATCTCTAAAATTTACAGTTTTTCTTCAACTTAGTGTCATACTTTTTTTTCTTCCATATTATCCTCCACAGTTCGAGAATGATATGGAAAAGGTTAAGGGATTAAGTTAGAAAAATCTTAAAGTTTAGAGCCTAAAATATTATATTTTCCAATTTTTAACAGTCGGTTAATAAAAATTGGATGATAAATACTATTTTTTAAATAATTTTTACATAGAGGAGGAAACGGGAGAATTTGCTCCTAAAAGAGGATAAATACTATTTTAAAAGATAATGGATGAAAGATCCATTAATTTTATAGGATTTTAATATATATATACTATATATTATAGAGGAGACTGTTGAAACATCTAATAGATGCTGAGCTTGCAGAAGGATTTGGCTGATAGAAGGGCGCGCATTTTTCAGGTTGAGGTTGTTAGTTGGTTTCAACAACTTTCTGTACGGAAGTTTGTAACTAAATCTTTTTGAGAGGGAAACTAATGTAATTTGCGTATAAAAGCATCCTCAATTGTAGAATGAGTTCACGCTTTCTGAATGATAAAGATTTTTATTGCTCTCTATTCTCTTCTTCTTCTACTCTTCTTGTATTAGGGTTTATCTTGTATAGTTCAAGAGAGACAATAGAGTTATCTGCCATTTAGATTTGAAATTAGATGTTAATTATATATTTATACTCCATTTAATTTTTTTTGTAATATGTATGTATGTCTTACTGTTCAAGTTTAGAGTGTGGAGCTGCTCCTCCCAACAATGTCGTCTCCAAAGTTTAAACTCGTGTCCTCTACTTGAAAGTGCAAAATGTCCATTAGCATCACTTTTGAAAAGTGTTTTTGGGATTGAAAGTATTTTTCGAGTCATATAATATTAAATAAATACCTTTTGTACAAAAATAATGCATTTGAAAAGCACTTCTCAACCAATAATAATAATAAGCTTAAATTGAACAAAGAAGAAAATGGCAAACCCTAGTGCTCTGAGTTTTTCGCTTTCTATTGAGAATCCCAGCAGCAGGCCACCGAAAGCGTTGGCTCAAGTCTAGATTCCTTCATCGCGGGAGAGGGCAGCATCTTCTACGCCTCTTGGTGAGCAGAGGCGACCGAAGAAGGTGAGGGATAGGGCTGTTGATTCATATGCTATGGATGTTACTGGTTTGGATTAGGTTTTTGATGCAGGGCATAGGGATGGGTCGCCTGTGGATCTTATGGTTGTGTCTACTGATAAGTGTTCAAAAGTACTATTTTTCTTACCCTTTTTACTCATATTTTTGTTAGACTTAGGCTCATATTAGTTGCATAATTAGCCATTCATGCATTAATCCATGTTTCCTTCCATCGTTGAGCTTGATTACATAACTTGGTACTTTTTGTGGGAAAAGATGCTGCTTTGGTGTGTTTTGTGTGTATGTGCAGGATCACTTGCCAAAGCAAGGCTAGAGCTAGTTGCCAGGGCAATACATGAAGGAGATGCCGAGCTAGTTGCCAGGGCAATGCATGAAGGAGACGCCGAGCCAGTTGCCAGGGCAATACATGAAGGAGACGCCGAGCCAGTTGCTAGGGCAATTTTCGACAAGAGCAAAGGTGATATGGTAGTCAAAATTGATGACTAGACAAGCCCAAGATGACGTGGAGCAAAGCCCAATCCCAAAGGAATTTGATTTCCATGAAGAGGTTAAATAATAATTAAATTCCAAGAAGATAAGAGAAGTTCTAGTAGGAATATAATTATAATAAAGAATTATATTCTTTAAAGATAATTTAATTCCAACTTAACTTCCTCCTCAAAGAAGGACTTTGACCTAGCCCTATAAATAAGAGGGAGATTTCGACAATCCAGAGAGAGCAAAGAGAAGGGAATTTCGACAACTCCAAGGAGGGCAAGAGGAGAGAATTTTCGACAAGCATCTAGGGCAAGGAGGATTTCGACAAGCTTCCTTCTTCATCCTTTTCTTTCTTGTTCGATTGAGTTCATGCTAGGGATTATTTATCTTGTGTTTCTTTGGAACCTAGCCATGAACTAAATCTATTTGGCTATGGTTATTGTGTTTTGTGGTTGTGAGAAACTATTGGTTTTTGTTTAGGTAATAAGAGTTTGCACTTTTCTATTCAAGGTTTATTCATTCTTGGTTCTTATTCTTGTTTGTGAGTGAATTGGGAGAGGATCTCGTGATTTCATCTATTTATCTAATATCGGGAGAGTTAGATTCAAAAAACAAATGAATATGATCTTTATTCAATCTATTGATGGTGAAGATTAATCCGGCTTAGGAATAAGTCAATGATTTCAACGGCTAAGAGGAGCGCAAGATTGATTGTTGTTCACCATTGATTCACGCAGGGATGTATTATCAAGGCATGCACAAGTAGCTAGAGTTTCAGCTTAAGGATAAGAAGAAACCATTGAAGAACGCTCTGCCGACCCTTGAAGGTTGCTGCCGAGATGCCCAAGTAGTTGCCCAACTAGTCGCCCAGGTAACCATCGATTAGTTGCCAAGGCAACCCCACAGCAGTTGTTGCCACGGCAACCGAGTTGCCCGTGCACTCTTTTACCAAGACGATCCAATCGGCTATCACACCTCAACTCACGATAACCCGCCTATCTCTCTCATTTGATCTCATATTTTCTTTTACTTTATTGCTTTCTAGTTTAGTTATTAGTTAAACTCCTATAATCCTTTATTTGTGTTTTTACTTTTTACAGTGCAAGAGACTAGATTCTTGAAGTGGCACCAATCCCTGTGGAGACGATATCTTTTATACTATAACTTGCAACGTGTATACTTGCACAATTGCGTAGCACTTATTACGCGTAACAAGTTTTTGGTGCCGTTGCCGGGGATTGGCAATAACGACTTTGTTTTTATTTTCTTGCACTTTCTTTTTACTTTTCTTATTTAAAATTCAAAGGGCTAACAAACTTTGGTTTTGCATTGGTATATGACCGGCGAGACCGACTACACCGTAATATCCCTTTGATCCGTAAATCGAAACGAACCTTACAAAGACTTAGACGAAGAATAAGAGTAGCAATGGCTAATCAAGACGGCACTATGAATCAAGATGTTCTAGCGAGGAGGAGGAGTGATTCTTGCACGAAAATGTAACTATTCGAGACTATCTTGAAGAAGATCTAGATGGACTTAATCCGGAGTTGTCTTTTGAAATTGAAGCCGCCACTTTGATTTAAAACCGATAATGTTTAATATGATCAACACAATTGGTCAATTTGGCGGCTCAAAGAATCAAGATGCACGACAACATCTGAAATCTTTCCTCGAGATTTGCAACTCGTTCAAAATACACGGAGTCACCCCGATGTCTTACGATTAAGATTATTCCCTATTCACCGAGGATAGGGCGAAAGCATGGTTGAATAGCATTCTGCCGGATCAATAGCATCTTGGACCGATCTTTGTCGTGATTTCCTTGCTCGATTTAATCCTACAAATTTGGTGATAAGCCGAACGACATTACTTCTTTTTGGCGGCGGATGATGAATCCATGTACGAGGCTTGGGAGCGATATAAAGAACTTCTACACAAATGCCCCTACACGGATTCCCGGTGTGGACTCAAGTAACAATGTTTTACAACGCCGTGAATACACCAACAAGGATGATGCTAGATGCCTCGACAAACGGCATACTCCTAGATAAGTCGCCGGAGGAAGCAATGCAAATTTTAAACAGGCTGGCCAAGAATGATTATCAATTCCCATCTACTAGAAGAGGAGGAGTTAGACGCCAAGCCACAATACATGAACTAGGATCATCATATTCAATTTCGGCACAATTGGCCACTCTAACCAAGATGGTCCAGAACATGCAAAAACCAAACAACACACATGAGGTCAAGGTAATGGATTCTTTTTGTGAGTTATGTGGTGATAACCATAATTCTTCTGAATGTATGCAGAATCCGGAATCCAGCTTCTATGTGGGGAATTATAATCGAACAACAATGTGATGTCCAATACATACAATCCAGCTTGGAAGAAGCACCCAAATTTTTCATGGAGTAATCCCAACAATGCTCTAAACCAGAACAATCAAAATGGACAAGCATTGGGATTCCAGCAGAATATGCCACGGCAACAGTTGCCGCAGCAACAACCGACAACATCTAGTTCTTTGGAAAATTCTCTAAATGCTTTTATGATGAAAACTGAATCTTATATGGCTGAGAATAGTAATTTCATAAAAAGAACTGATGCTTTTATTAACAGGACCGAAATGAGATTGCAAAACCAAGAGACGGCAATCAAATCATTAGAAAATCAAGTCGGACAGTTTGCTCAAAATCTGAATACTAGACCGCAATGAGGTTTACCTAGCGATACTGAAGTCGCAAGAGGAACTGGCCATGAGCAATGTAAGGCAATCACCACTATAAGTGGCCAACAACTCAGAGAGGCTCAAACCCGCTCATCAAACAAAACTCCACAAAAAGATCAAGACGAACCTAGCGGCAAAGCCTTAAATGCTGAACCAGGAATTGCCTCGGCAACCGGCAATAAGCATGCCTCGGCAACTGACGATAAAGACGCCTCGAAAACTTGTGAAAAGCATGCCTCGGCAACCCCAATTGATAATGCCTCGGCAACTCCAGTTGTCCCGGCAATGCCGTCAATCAGGTTTCAAACCAATGAAAGGATCGAAGATATCCGACTTCCACCACCATTCCCACAAAGGTTGAAGCGACAAAAGCAAGAATACAAATTCAAGAAGTTTCTTGATATCCTAAAGCAAGTCCACATCAACTTGCCATTGGTGGAAGTAATTGAACAAATGCCAAACTATGCCAAGTTTCTTAAAGACATTGTGTCCAAGATAACAAGGCTAGGAGAGTTTGAAACAGTTACCGCAATAGAGGGATGCATGGCAATGTTGTACAATCGTATGCCACCTAAGTCGAAGGATCCCAGAAGTTTCACAATACCCTGTTCTATTGGAAATCACTATGTCGAGAAAGCATTATGCGACCTTGGGGCTAGCATAAACTTGATGCCTAAATCGGTTTTCCAGAAACTAGGAATCGGGAAGGCAAGACCTACAACAGTTATGCTGTAGCTAGCCGACAGATCCTATTTGCATCCAAAGGGAAAAATCGATGACATACTGGTAAAAGTTGATAAATTTATTTTTCCCGCTGACTTTATTGTTTTGGATTGTGAAGCAGATGAGCATGCACCCATCATTCTCGGGAGACCATTCCTAGCAACAGAGAGAACCTTGATCGATGTTGAAAAGGGAGAACTCACAATGAGAGTGAATGACCAGCAAGTTTAACTAAATGTGTTCCAAACAATAAGGCATGCCGATGATCCAGAAGAATGCCAACTTCTTCATGCCACGACAGAGTTTAACTTCGACGAGGAATTTAGTTGCCTCGGCAACTACATTGCCGATCAAGAGGAACCTGAGGAATATGAAGAACCGTTCGATGAGGAACAACAAGAAGAGGCAAATTGGCTAGTCAATCGACCAGGTACATACTTTGAACCACTGGATTACTCAGGTAAGGAAGGTAAGCTCGAAAAACCCTCTATTGAACAACCACCGATTCTTGAGTTGAAACAATTGCTAGAGCAACTAAAATATGCATACTTAGGAACTGATAATACATTGCCTGTAATTATTTCTTCTATGTTACAGCCTGAGCAGGAAAAAAAGCTGATCAAGATGTTGAAGCTACATAAAAAAGCAATAGGATGGACAATTGCCGACTTGAAGGGAATTAGCCCGGCAGTGTGCATGCACAAGATTTTGTTGGAAGATGACCACAAACCTTCAATTGAGGCCCAGAGGAGACTGAATCATGCCATGAAAGGGGTTGTAATGAAAGAAATCATCAAGTGGCTTGACGTCGGCATTATATACCCTATCTCTGATAGTACATGGGTAAGTCCGTACAATGTGAAAAAAGAGGTATAACGGTGGTAAGTAATGAAAACAATGAACTCATTCCAACCAGGATTGTGACCGGTTGGAGGGTTTGTATGGATTATCGAAAGCTAAACAAAGCCACTAGAAAAGATCACTTCCCATTACCCTTTATTGATCAAATGCTTGACCGTCTTGCAGGTAAACCCTTTTATTGTTTTCTTGATGGTTATTCAGGTTACAATCAAATTGCCATAGCACCGTAAGATTAAGAAAAACAACCTTCACATGCCCATACGGTACTTATGCCTTCGAAGGATGCCGTTCGATTGTGTAAACGCCGGTAACCTTTCAAAGATGCATGATGACACTCTTTTCAGACATGGTCGAAGACTTCCTTGAGATCTTCATGGATGATTTTTCTATTTTTGTAATGACCGGCCAAAATTGTCTTGGCAATTTAGAGAGGGTGTTGGCAAGATGTGAAGAAACTGATTTAGTCCTCAATTGGGAGAAATGCCATTTTATGGTAGATGAAGGAATAGTGCTCGGCCACAAGATTTCATCCAAGGGAATTGAAGTAGATAAAGCCAAGGTGGACGTGATCGATAGATTACCCCCACCAAGTTCGGTTAAAGGAATTCGAAGTTTTCTTGGACATGCAGGTTTTTATAGGAGGTTCATTCATAATTTTTCTAAAATCACTAAACCCTTGTGCAATTTGCTTGAACAGGATAAAGTCTCGATTTTGATGATTCTTGCACCCCAAGCATTCGAAACCTTAAAGAAAAATCTTGCCTCGGCACCCATTGTCGTTCCACCAGATTAGACGCTACCTTTTGAGCTCATGTGTGATGCAAGTGATTTCGCGGTAGGATCAGTCCTAGGCCAGCACACAGGTAAGACCTTCTATGTGATATACTACGCTAGTAAAACTCTTAATAGTGCTCAAGTGAATTACACAACAACGGAGAAAGAGTTACTAGCTGTAGTTTTCGCATTTGACAAGTTCCGATCCTATTTGATTGGTACAAAGGTAATTGTTCATACGAACCATTCGGCAATCAAATATCTATCTGCTAAAAATGATGCCAAACCTCGCTTGATTCGTTGGATATTACTTTACAAGAATTTGATATTGAAATTAAGGACGGGAAAGGAACAGAAAATCAAGTGGCCGATCACTTATCACGTTTAGAATGCAATAGGGAGGAGGACGCGGATCTGGAGATATGCGATGCATTCCCGGATGAACAAATTTTAGTTGCCTCAGCAACCATAGATGCGCACGCCTCGGCAACCCTTAACGCCTCGGCAGCCCTTGACGGGCACGCCTCGGTAATTTTGGGAGCAATCGCCATGGCAGCACATGCCTCGGCAATACCCTGGTACGCAGATTTAGTTAATTTCCTTGTTTGTGGTATTTTACCTTATGGCATTACTCACCAAGGGAAGAAGCGGTTCCGCCATGATGCGAAGCATTACTTTTGGGACGAGCCTCTTTTGTTTAAACAATGTGCAGATCAGGTTATAGGCCGATGTGTCCCTGAAGAAGAGCAACAGAATGTACTCCGACAACGTCATTCTTCACCCTATGGAGGACATTTTGGAGGAACTCGTACCGCAGCCAAAGTTTTGCAATCCGGTTTGTATTGGCCAACATTGTACAAAGATGCCCAAGACTTTTACAAGCAATGTGATCGTTGCCAGAGAACGGGCAATATCTCTAGACGACATGAGATGCCACTCCAGAACATCATCGAGGTGGAATTGTTCGATGTGTGGGGGATCAATTTTATGGGACCTTTCCCATCTTCATTCGGCAACCTGTACATCTTACTTGCCGTCGACTATGTGTCTAAATGGGTTGAGGCAGCTGCAGTTCCCAACAACGATTCCAAGACCGTGCAACGATTCTTGCAGAAAAACATATTTACACAGTTTGGGATGCCGAGAGCAATTATCAGTGACGAAGGCAAGCATTTTGACAACAAACTAATTGCCAAGATGTTGCAACGCTTCGGTATATCACACAAGATTGCCACGGCATATCACCCACAAACCAACGGGCAAGCAGAAATTTCCAACCAAGAATTGAAGGGTATACTCGAGAAAGTTGTAAATCCCTCTAGGAAGGATTGGTCATTAAGACTAGATGACGCGCTTTGGGCATATCGCACTTCATTCAAAACACCCTTAGGTATGTCCCCCTTCTGACTTGTCTATGGCAAGACATGCCATCTACCGGTGGAAATCGAACACAAGGCATACTGGGCAATCAAGACCGTGAATATGGATTGAGAAAGTACCGGACAAAAGCGTTTGTTGGACCTCAATGAGATAGAAGAATTTCGTGCACTCGCCTATAACAACGCACGAATCTAAAAGGAGAAAACAAAGCGATGGCATGACAAGAAACTATTACCGCGGCAATTCATGCCAGGGCAACTAGTTCTCTTATTCAATTCCCGACTAAAACTTTTCCCGGGAAAGCTGAAATCAAGATGGTCGGGACCATTCGAAGTTGTCAAACCATTCTCCGATAATCAAG
>JAGYYJ010001218.1:0-121283 GCA_019671005.1 Hibiscus mutabilis
CTGGCTGAACCATTTATGGACTTTTTGAGCTTCCTTTTGCCAATTTGGAATATGTTCAGTGACGTAGTGGAAAGCTTCTTTTCAGTCATATGGGTTGTGATTGGTTCTCTCTACAATCTATTGGAGGATCTCGTAGAGTTTGTACTAATGCCTATATGGTTTATTGGTGTAGTTCTCCAGAACATCGGTAGGTCATCAGATGATTGAATTTTCCAAGCTATTTCCTTATCTAGGGCATTGGCTCAATATGTTAATTATGTTTGTTCTTCTTATTTCATGCTACTACAGCAACTTTCATCCTGTATCCTACATTTTGCTGTCTTTGGGAAATATTATATGCCCCAATACGCCTAGTCCTTGCATTAGCCAGATTTGTGGCTTATATGTGTGGGTTCATCTCTCTTTTGGTTGGAGATATATGGCAGTCTTTTAGGAGCATAATTCAACTTGCTTCAGCTTCTGAATCTACATTGAGCACTAGTGAGGTTTCCATGTGGCGTTCACTTTGGAATGACATTTTTTCTCAGGTTAGAAGACATTATTGTAACTTTGATTAACGTCTTTCTTTATGTTTATTTACCCTTTTTCTGTCGCCTTCCAGGTTTTTCGCGCTCTGAGAAGTATATTAAATGGGTTTGTTGCCTTCTTCACAGCCTGCAATAGACATCGCCTAAGGTATTGCATTTCAACCTATCTGCCTCTTTTCTATCTCAATTATTTTGGTCTTTTGACCCTGTATTTTAGATTCAACTAGAAAGCCAGGCCAGCACATGCATACACTGGTATATATTTAGCCATGAAAGGGTCTACTACTTTCCTCCAATCATCGTACCACTTCTGAAATGATGTTTTCATCTGAAATGATGTTTTCAACTAAAATTAGTCGTACTATATTATGCAAGTTTTATCAAGTTAGGTACTTATATTTGTATCTGTTTTAGATCAGGGCATTTGGTCTGATTCTACCAGTGCATAGGGGAATGATTTGTGTCTCAACAAGAAGGATAACGTTGAATTACCCCACGAAATGAGTGGAAATAAGTCATAATTGATTTTATTAATTTAGAGCTTATTTGGATTGTGGCTTTTCTAATAATGAAGGAAACACTGGCCCTAGGGATAGTTTTGATCTGCAAGATTTCTAACATATTTTTTCAATTGCCTCTATAGAATGTAGTTAGCGAACCAACTAATAGTGTTCGGGATACTTTTCAACTTTTCTTTCCCTGTTGAATTAAACTCAACCTCGAGTTTGTTGTTGTACTTGCATGATCATTTTGCTTACAATGTGTACAGCATCTATAATCATGTACGGCATGTTGTTCAAAGACCATTTGGTGGAGCCCCAGCACCACGAACCTCAGATCCTAGACGTAGTAAATCGATGCATACTCTATGCCATGTAAGTAATCGTATACTTGGATCTTTGTTGCTCTCATCTCCACTTGCTTTTTCCATCATATGGCAGACTTATAATTCATTTATTCATAATCATCTATTATATATGTGCAACTCCTCCATCTGATTGATATTTTCGTAATATTTTAGCAGCCAGAAATAAGGAGAGTCCACGGTAGGTCGATTCCTCCGGCATTGTCATTTTGAGTTCAAAATATGAAAGAAGGTAATCCTTGTTCTGACATCTGAAGAGTATTCCAATGCAAAAATCTACACACTCGCAATAACATGCATGATTTGGAGCTAACATGAGCCGGTCCGATATCAAGTCCAAGAAAAAACATCGAAAAGGCGAGGAAAAGAAAACACCACTTGTATAGCTTAGAGGTAATTTCATTCTTTTATTCCTTTGTGTCTAGGAAACTGCCTATTCGATCTGTTTCTCTTTGTTGATGTTCATTAACTTTATCTTCTCTTTGTATTAATCCTCTATGTTATCTAACAGTCGGCTTCTAGTTTGTAACTATTATGTATATACTGTTTATCTCTATTTATTTATCCTAAAAAAAGAAGAAAAAAAGAATGTTGTGAAGTTCTGAATTTAACCTTGTTCTTAAATAAGGTCGATAGTTATGGATGTCAAATTATCTTCACAACATAGCGGTAAATGTAAATGTTGTGTTGATTGCCAAATTTCTGATATACATACATATCGAACACATAGATAAAGTCTCACATAAAGGTCCACATGAAATCCCCACATGCATGGTTTACACAAACTAGTTATGCAGACAAATACGATAGCAGTATTACATTAAATACATCTACAACTGCTGCCCTGTAATCTAATGAGGTCCTACATATGTACTCGTTTCCGACATCCACACCCGATTTGAAGTAACATAGCAGTACGTTTGAAGTGAGTTCTTACCTCATTTAATGTCGTCCTTGTTGCTTGTTTCTCCCGTGGAAGTTTCAAAGAATTTTGTCAGCTCTTGATATGTAGCCTGCATGCATCTCTTTGACTGCCCCACATTCATAGCAGTTTTTAGAAGATAAGTGTCAAGCTTCTCCATTTGACAGAGTGCAAGAGAAGCCGCTTCGTGGACAGATTGGAGATGATAACTTCCGGTGTCTGTTATGTATGCTTCTGCATTGATACCGGATATATCCATATAAACTGTTTCCTATATTTTTTGGGATGGGATTCACTGCGTGATTACAGTCATCTTGGAGAGTTGGCTCCATTCTTGCAATTATTGATAAACCCCGAACAGTTTCCACCAGACGCTCCGCATTCAATCAACGAACCAACCGAAGCGTGGAAAGTATCATTTACTGCCGGTAACATGGTATTGTGATCAGGTGGCTCCATTGACTCCAAATGAGCGAGCTGATCTTTCTTAAGATTCTTTCCAACTTCCTTAAAGATTGTATTCGTTACACCTTCCTCCCCCTACCCGTGGATGCTGTTTTGAGGTCCAAAGTCCCCATAGGAACACCCAATGGCTTCATATCAGATCCAAGAGCATTTTGTGGTGCTTCGTCAACTTCAACATCTGCGAAACATGAAACATTATACTTGAGCTTCCACTATCTGAGATATCTCAGAGACTAATATTGGATCGAACAAAAGAAATATATGTCGTAGGAGCTAAACTAGAGTTATGACTTGAGATTTGGAGTAAATAAATATATCTCAGAGACACCCATATCTGACATGGATATGGAGAATATGATCCTCCAAGAACACTCCCAGTATATGAAAATGGCGAAACAACTTCAATGGAAAACATCATAAAACAAGGGACAAGAAGAAGAAAAAAAGATACTGCAAGTGGAACGTACATCTGTTTCCAGCAGCAGATAAATGGTGAGCCTTAATATTCGGTATGTCACAATGCTGGGGACCCGATGTTGATGGTCTTTTGTCTATCTTCGTAGACCTTGGCCATGAATTCGGAGGACTTGGAAGAGTATCGACTAGCAAGAAACCACAGGCTCCATGTCCCTATGTAAAGAATAGCAACCCTTTATCAGTAAAAATAATATGTTGTGTGGTTCACCTTGGTTCAGCTTGATGGTACCATGGTTGCACCACAAAGTCCTTTAACCATGGCTTAGAACAAGGCCTTGATTCCCCCAATGGCGCCGACAATAATTTCGACATTTATTCTTTTGTGGCTCTCCGTCCAAATCAGCTAGGTTGAACTATACAACCGTAAGTCGACCGCAAGTTAAACACGGTCCGATGATTGTGCTCTCCGGTGAGACACTCACTTGATTATCTTAAGAGTCGGGAGTCAAAATAACTTTAGGGTTGTTGGGTTTCCAACCGATAAACAGAATGATCGAATAAAGAAATATGATCCAAGCACAAACAAAATCTGCACTTAAATTTCAGAACTTCTATTCATCCAGTGGACCCAGTTTTTGTTTAAAGATATGCTTTTTTGAGAAAGTTTTTTATTCGACAGAAAAATGTCAGCAATGCCATTAAAAATGAAAACTTTAACAAAATCAGAAACCCAAAGCACAGCATACCGTTCTAATTCGGCAGGTATAGTACTTGATTTCCTTCCCATTTTGGTCTCTCCGGATATTGACGGTGCAGGCTCCGGCACCGCACTCACACATGAGTGCCTTGACATCATCGCACCATTTGTAGAAACTTTTGCCTCGGGTGGAATTGCCGCATTTACAATTACGAGAATAGTACCTTCTTCCGTCGTTGGCGACGCTGTGTGCAACACAGACGGTGCAAGCCACACCGCAGTGGCAGCGCAGCACCGGCAGGAGGTGGGTGTCGACTGGAGGAGGCGACGGAGATGAAGCTTTTGCCATTCGGTTGTTGGAAGGGCAATCCTGTGCCCAGTGACCTGGCTTTCCGCAAGTATAGCATGCGCCTTTCTGCTTTCTTTCTGCCGAACTTTGCCTCTCAGATTGATCAGCTACCATTCTTTTTGTGTGTGTTTTTATTTAGGGTTAAACCAAAAAACGGGCCTTTAAATTATGTTTTTTTTGTTCTTAGCCCGTAAACTATGAATTGGGCAAAATAGGCCCTTAAACTATTATTTTTGAGCAAAATAGGTCTTTAAACTATTATTTTTGTCACTTTAAGTCCTTAAACTATTTTTTGGTTAAAATAAGTACCTAAACTATATCATTTTTCTTTTTTTATTCCCCAAAACTAGGGGTGTTCAAATTCGAGTATCCGAGTATTCGGGTACCTGAAGTACCAGGTACCCGGATCTTCGGATAGTAGAAAATGTGGTCGGTGTCTAAACTCAGTTTTTGCGAGTACCCGGAAATTCGGGTATTTGGGTATCCAAATATAAAATATTTTATTAGTTTAATATAAATATATAAATAATATGTATTTATTAATTTAATATAAAAATATGTATTTATTAAATATAAAATATAGAAAATCTTAGGTTTTTTATTAGTTTAATATAAAAATATGTATATTGAATATAAAAAATATTAATTTTAAATATATTTGGGTATCCGACCCGAAAATTCTTAATTTTGTGACTCGGGCCTGACCCGAGAAGTGATGGGCCGGGTACCCGACATGGGTAAAAAAAAATCTGAGTAAATACCCGATTATTTATGTTCGGGCAATCGGGTCGGGTCAGTTGGGTCGGTATTTTTTAACACCCCTACCCAAAACTATTAATTGGTCAAAAATTCTTTCTGATGTGTCAACATCTTATTAGTCAAAATAATTTTCTTTTGACTTAAATAACTATCGGACTTAAAATGACCATAAATGATAGTTTGGGGGCTTATTTTGATATATGATATTTTAAATTTTAAAAAGAACATAAATATTTATATATGTTAGAAAAGCCTATAAAATGATATTTTTGTAACCATGGACTTAAAGTGACAAGAAATAATAGTTTAAGGGCTTATTTTGCCCAAATCATAGTTAGGGACTTAAAGTGACCAAAATGATAGTTTAATGGCCTATTTTGCCTAAATCATAATTTAAGGGCCAAAAGCAGAAAAATACATAATTTAAGGGCTTTTTTTTGGTTTAAGCCTTTTATTTATTTAAATAAAGATGAGAAAAAAGGTAAAACAAACAACCCTTTTTTCTCGAGAAAATAAAGCAATCATTCAAATCCCAATATTTCATTAACAAATAGTTTACCTTTCAAGATTAAGACTGAGGCTTAAGCAGTCAGCTGAAATTGTAAGAGGATACAGTTCCCAGATTGATTCAAGAGAAGGATGGCCTGTTTTACGCTTCATGTAAGTTCTAAAAGTTGCAATTCCCATGCCACTCTCATTGGTTCCACACACTAATGTTTTGAGTTCCATGATTATATGCTCCACAGGGCAATAATAGTTTCTTCTTTGATCACTATAGGTTGACCAAAACTCAGAAATCCATTTGAGATCACCTAAGTATAAAACAACCCCTCTTCCCATATAACTCTTGACAAGGCATTTGAGCTTTACAAGCTTCTGTTCCACTTCATCTTTAGCAAGATTTTTGAGTGAAAAAAGTGGGAGACTTATGAACTGAAGGTATCTTAAATCCCCAGGGACTTGTCCTTTCTCGAACTTATCCATCTCCCCTCTAACAACACTCTCGGCAATGCGACCGACTCTCCTATGATGACAGTGTTTCCCTTCCCATTCACTATTCTGCTCATGACATTGGTCACACCTTGGTCGTTCCTAATTTGGTCTAGCGGTTTCTCGATGAAAACCCATCCGATCTCTTCCTTTTGTTATCTTCGTTCGAATCTGCCATTTTCGATCCGAAATCGCTCAGACATATGTTCTTTGGAAATTCGGTGAGGTGTTGAACGATAATCCTCACAAGGTGTTCTTCGTTGAAGACATGGAACACGTTGACTGCCACATGTGTAAATAACAAGACCAATCATACAACATTAATGGCTTACGTTAGTTTTTTAACGGCGGTGGTCAAATTAACTTCACATAATTTCATAATTTAAGATTCGTGATTTTTTTTTTTTTTTTACAAGTGGTGTAATTATATTTATCCAAAAAACAGAAGTTTATTGCAAAAAACGTATACAGTCAAAAGACAAAAAACAATCTCAGAGTTCAGTACTACTTAATACCCTAGGCTGTACACAAATGGCTATTGATTCTATCAGACCTATTGGTATGAAATCTGTACAATTTTATACAAATAATTTTCTGTATTTTATCAAAAATAGCATCACTCGAACTGCTAATATTCTTATACTGCCTGTAGTTTCTTTGCTGTCAAATGAAATAAATATAGCATGTTCATGCTAGACTCAATATATGCACCAGTAAAGACTTGTTTCAGAGAGTACTTATTACCCATTGTAGCTGATCATTCCACTGCTGGAAATCGAAAGTTTGAACGATTTTGGCCCAGATACGACGAGAGAAAGGACAATCATGGAACAAGTGATCTTTGCTTTCCTGCTCGTTCCCACACAGTAGATAAAGATCTTCAATAATAGAATGCTTGGGCACATGCTTAGGGAACTAAACTGCCTTTAGTCATGTCACTTCCTCTCCCTCTGTCCCATATCCACTTTGTTGTCACTAATGGCCAAGCTTCATTCCTTAGCTTTAGGAGTTTCTTCAAAAATCAGCTGAAATGGAACTTAATAATAACTTGCCAGTAATCTTCCCCTTTCAACACATATTCTCTTATCCATGCTACCCAGAGAAAATCGTTGTTTGCCAGGATGTGCTTCACTAGTAAGATGCAGCATGTTTTATTCCAACAGTGAATCTCTAATTTACGAGTATATAGTGCCCATTGAAATATTAATAATTCATTGGAAATCAAAAAATTCAATAATTTAATTTTTAGTTTAAGAGTGTAAGAAGTTTTTGAATAAAAAAAATTAAATTTTTGAAATTTTTTTGCACCAATTAAACCCTTGAACCAAAAAATTAAATCAATTAAATCATTGAAACAAGAAATTGAATTAATTAAACCCTTTAACCATTAAAGCTTAATGGTATTTAGGATTTATTGATGCAGTATATCGTGTCACAATATTTTCACTTAACATTTTCAAAATTTTTATTTTATTTTAAAAAAATATTTAAAAGTTCTAAAATTTAAAAAAAAACTTATAAAATTTATAAAAAAAAATCAAAAATCTGTAAATACAACATGATAAAACTGTAGTGTATCATGTATCAATAATATTTAAAGAAAAAATCGTCCAGATTTATCAAAAAGTATAACATTTTAGATTATGTGGTAACATTTCACGTGTTTTTCTAACATTTTAGTCTGTTGAGCCTTAAATTAAGTTGTTGTAGATGTGACGAGGAATGTAGAGAATATGCAATAAGTGAACCCGGAATAACTCACAATCCCAAATTTGTAGCCAACCCAGAAATCAAAATACTTGTAGATAGCTAGCGATGGCTAAACAGCCATCAAAGCAAGGGTTCCAAGTTCCACCTCATTTAGCAAACACTAGAAATTCAAGCTTTCTACGAGCAAGATGATTCAGAACAATACCAGCAAAAGTCTTATGACATTCCACGGCAATAAATTTTTAGATAACGTTGTAAAATCTATATCGTCAGACAATAACCAACTCTTTTTGATACTAAAAAGGGTAAAGTAGTACTTTCTTCACACAAACGAGAAGATGGTCGAAGCATTCCTGCCCTAGTTTGGTGCAGCATAGCATC
Source organism: Hibiscus mutabilis (assembly GCA_019671005.1). Classification (NCBI taxonomy): domain Eukaryota; kingdom Viridiplantae; phylum Streptophyta; class Magnoliopsida; order Malvales; family Malvaceae; genus Hibiscus; species Hibiscus mutabilis. Next base: position 8,083 of record JAGYYJ010001218.1, read on the forward strand.
AATCTCATCTCCATCCTCCATCTCCAGCTGGAAAAAAGAATCATTATGCCATTGCCATGAACAAATTCCAAATGCAGATGCATATTAGTACAAGTAATTGTTTATGTATGAGAGATAAACGGCATGATACCTCGTCAGGAGTTTGCTCGCCTTGCAGGCGGCGGCCATCAAACAAGAAGGCAATGGAGTTGAAATCCACAGATTGACGGTCGCAATATGCGTTCATAAGCTTCTTCAGTTGTGTGCTTCTTTTGATCCTGAAGAAAACTTCATTCACGTCCTAAGGTCATAATATAATTCAGTCAACAAATAAAATTGTGAGCCAGAGCCTTAATCCAAGTAGTTTTATTAAACACCTTAAGTATGGGAAAGTTCTAAATTTGATCTCGCTTAATAGATGACTCAAATCAAAGTTTGTTTAAGGCCACATCAACCACTCAATTGAGTTATTATTTGTATAACAAATACATCTCATATTTTATCGTGCAATTCCAAAGTGGATTGCAATAAATAACAACGAACACAAGATGACCAGAAATAAGTCCAAGATTGAGCAATCTAACATATGCTAACAGGCCATAGTATTAAATTGCAGCCACAACGCAACGGGCGCATCATAACGTTTTTGCTGGTCACCGCAAACCGCATTTAAAATCATATTTTTGGGAGAAAAACCAAAACGCAACGTCCACAACCTCGACATCGCGACCGCCATTTAGTACTATGTAACAGACAGCAAATATGGTTGCAAAAGTCAGCCAACTACAATGACTTCAAGAAACACAACTACAAAGATGCATGAAAAACAGGGTGAAAATAGTGTTCTTTTGGCAAACAAAGAGAGATTGTGCCGTAATGAGTAATGATCTAATCAAAGAATCCTTACAAAAGACCAAAGGAAAACTACTAATGAACCACAAACCATATCTTTTAGACCTAAAGTAATCCAAAGCATGTTAAATAAAATACGTAAAAGTGCAAGAGCAAACACCATAACAGCGCCTTCAAATTAACATTAACAGCAACATATAACACATAGAAAAGACGATCAATTATCAGACAATTTTTTAAAATAATAGAAATAAAACCAGAAATTAACTGTAAATCTCAAACATTAATCTCAGTTATAACAAGAACAAGCCAAAAATAGAAATAACAAGCTAGGGTATTTGGATTTTCATTCTCTTACTAGAGTACTCGCATCCGACACTTGTATACGATCCTATGAATATATGAGAACTTCTTTTTTAAAAAATAGAGTATGCCAGTGTTTAATGCATACATGTATTCAACAATTCCTCTGAGTTTGGGTAACATGGAAAACAAAGAAGAATCTTTGCAATTATCCAATCAACATCACATAATTCCAAAGCCCATCCATCACAAACATACAAAACTTTCATTACGAAATCATTACTTTGAAGGTGTAAACTCTTTTAAGGGCGGAAATTTCATCTTCCAACATAGATAATCTAAGGATTGAGCAGGAGAAAGCGATTAATTGAAGGAAAACAATTTTTTTTTACAAAAAGGCAAATAAACCCTAATAAGAGACCTGGCCTTTGACTTTCAGATTGATGTGAGCGGCGGATTGATCACCGGGCTTCTTATCTTCCTCTTGCTGCCCCGACATTGTTTTCTCGGCGATTTCAGCTTTCGATTCTACTTCAATTTGATCTTTACTCGAATTAGGGGTTTTTTTATATTTTTTATTCTCTGATTTCTATTGCTTTTAAAGAAGCCGGAGCGCAAGGATTATATTTTTCCTTTCCCTCTAATCAGTTCCAATAAGTGCGGTTTCCGTACGTTTAATGAAGTGGGAAATAATTAGTGTATCGATTATTCATATTTTTTTAATATTTAATTAATTATAAATTGACACGTTTCAGATTAACGGAATTCAAGACTTAAGCAACACGTTTTCCACTCAAACCTTTATTTTTATAATTCTTTTCATTTTTAATAAATATATTTATTTATATTTTTAACTTGGTAAAATTAAAAACACATGTTTTGACAATATTATCCACTTTAAACCTTCTTATCAATCTTAAAAAAAAAACTAAAAATATGTTTAAAAAACATATTAAGATTAGAACTAGGTCAAATGGCAAGATAACATATATCCCTACTACTACTCCAAATCTTAATATTATTATAAAATGCAATCAAGTGTTATTTAACTTAGAAAAAAGGTCGTAATTAATTATCGGTATTTTTTGTCCGCATATCAAATTCGTATAAATAATGTTATAATGTTTAAAAAATAATTTTTTTTTTCGAGATGAAAACGATGATAAGACACCTCCAATACTTTGCAAGCGCATAGAACATGAAAAATTAAATAAATAAAAACTCACTTCAATCAAATACCCGAACATAATTTTATGACCATTTAAAATTTTCATCTTGTCTTGTACAACAACATACCTTATTTTTCCATTTAAAAGCATCTTAAACATTCTTAAAAAAGGGGGCATCTTAAACACACATTTTCACTTAAACCTTCTGTTTTCATGTACAATTTCACTTAATTTTTTTATTTTTTATTTTTTCTAAATGCACTTTCTTAGAGAAATATGAAAAGTCAAGCAAAATCTTATCAAAATTTTGTTTTAACAACAATTAGAAATTTACGCCTTACTTTGAAGAGTCTTATTGGATTTAATTTCGAATATAGTTGAATTTATGTAAGTATCGGTTATTCAGACTTGCTCTCGTTTAAAAAAAATAAAAATAAAAATCTTATTTGATATTTTTCATATTACGATTATAACTAAATACATTTTGCATTAAAATAAAGGCTTAACCATCAAAAATGTGCTCAAACTATATTTTTTTCCAGTTTTGTGCCTAAACTTGATGTCGGGTCAAATTGGTGCATTTGAGGTTCTTTATGTTACTTAAATCAAGTTTTTTGCCACAAATGTTAAAAAAAATCGTTAACCAATCAGAACATGACACGCGATTTATTTCTATTAATTTCTTTAATTTTTTTTTTTAAAAATAAAAAAATATTTAATTTTATTAAAAAATCCAATTTTTTTGATTTCTTTTTAAAAACCCAAACTCAAACCTTAAATTCTTAAATTTCTCCCCTTTGACCACCACCGATCACAATTGTTTTCGTCCGACCCCACACCTGAAAATCTCATCATCCCGTTGTCGAAAATCGGTGAATGAATCATCGATTGACCGTCAACAAACACTCAACAATGAAAAAAAAAGAGGTCGATGACGACTAGAGGGTAAGAGATATCGAACGGTGAGGTATATGACGCTTAGGTGGTGAATGGTGAACCACGACGTGTGAAGGATGTCAAACGGCGAGGGAGATAGATTTGAGGGTTTAATTGAACGAAATTAAAATTTTGGGACTTTTAAAGAAGTTCATATTGTTAAAGTAATTTAGAAATTTTAAAAAATAAAAAATATGTCACATATCATTTTCTGACTAGATGATGAAATTTTTTTAACGGCAAAACCTGATTTGAGTAACGGGATAAAACGTTAGACACCAATTTGTCTTGAAACAAAATTTAGGCACTAAATTGAAAAAAATATTGTTTTTACGCCTTTTTTTACGTTTAAGCCAAAAATAAACAAAGGAAAAAAAAAAGTTGAAGACAGATCTTATTTGTTTGAAGAAGTTAAGCAGTTATTATAACTTAAAAAACGAGAACAATGGTGGAGAGTCTTTGAAAGCTAACCGGTTTGAACTTGATAACTTCTTTCGCATCTAGCAATGGCGATCCACCGCTCCTCTCTATCAGATTTGGTCAACAAAACCTGAGTCGTCGTTATCACGTTAGGCTTTTCAGTTATTCTCCACCATCACCTTAAAAATCCCACATCCCCATCCAATGGAATCATAATTTTTCGAGAAAAGAAAATTATTGATCCTTAGCTTTTCTGAGTTGTTTTTGTTTTTCGAGTTCCAACAATGCCAAGCAAGTTACAGAGGGTAATCGGGGCAGTGAAAGATCAAACATGCATCAGCCTCGCCATGATCGTTAGCACCAATTCCTCGAATCTCGATGTGGCGGTTCTCAAGGCGACGACTCGCGATCCCGAGCCTGCCGACGAATGTTACGTGAATGAAATCCTTCAAACGGTTTCGTCCAACAAGCTCAACGCTGCGATTTGCGCCAACGCCATTGCTAAAAGGATCGGGAAAACGAAGAACTGGGCTGTTGCCCTCAAATCATTGATGCTTGTTCTTCGGATTTTTCAAGACGGGGACCCTTTTTTCCCTCAAGAAGTTCTGCACGCGAGGAACCGTGGGGCGAAGATTCTGAATCTCACCACTTTCGAAGATTACTCCCATTCCAGCCCTTACGATTACACGGCTTTCGTCAGGGCGTTTGCATTTTACCTTGATCAGCGTTTGGATTGCTTCATTACAGGGAAGATTCAGCGGTCGCTTTCGAACAAAGAGAAGCAGAGACGATGCCGTCGAGTTAACCAACAACCTGTTCGAGAAATGAAGCCGCCGATGTTGCTCGATAGGATTTTGTATTGGCAACGGTTGCTCGATCGAGCCATTGCCACGAAGCCGACGGGTGCGGCCAAGAATAACCGGCTGGTTCAGGTTTCCCTTTACGCCATCCTCTGTGAAAGCTTCGATCTTTACCGGGACATCTCCGATGGACTCGGCCTCCTGTTAGATAGTTTCTTCCATTTGCAGCATCAGTCGTGCATCAATGCGTTTCAATACTGTGTCAAAGCGACGAAACAATTCGAGGAGCTTTCTTCGTTTTATGATTATTGTAAGGAGCTCGGAATTGGTAAAATTTCGGAGTATCCTAGAGTGCAGCAGATATCTGAAGAGTTAATGGAGACATTGCAAGAATTCTTGAAGGACCAAGCTTCGTTCCCGCTTTTTCCGCCGCCCGCCGATGATCCCGAAGAATCTGGACATGGTTCGAGATGCATATTGTTGGAAGATTTGATGTATCAGACAGATAGTGATGAACCGAGCAGCCCATCTTTCTTGCAGGGGCGTTATTCGGAGGCGGTCGAAGAACAATGCCATGAACAAGATGATATGTATGATGTCCACGAAACTGGCTCGAACCATTCACTGCCTATTCACCATGAGACTAGGATGACTACAGATTTCGGATCGTTCGACGAGCGATGATAAATCCCAAGAGCTACAAAGTTCAGAAATGGTGAATTCCACTAACGGTAGCTACTCGTTGTTTGACAACTGGTTTCAACAAGATCATAAACAAAAACAAGGTTTTGAAAATGGTGCTAGTGGTCTCTTCCTTTTCGGCAACTGGCTCGAAGTAGACCAAAGCAACGAAGCTTCTCAAAATGGAACCAAGTGTCATTCATTTGTCAATGACCGTATTCAAGAAAATCAGCAGCCTGAGCAAGATCATCTCAATGAAGCCAAGGACCATTCATTTGTCAATGGCCGCACCTTGTCTGTCGACGATTGGTTCTGGGAAGATAGAAAAGAACCCGAGCAGCAAAAAATTTCTCCGAATTCGAGCAAGGATGGTTACAAGGAAGGATGGGAGCTTGTGTTAGCTGAAGACACACCACAACCTGCACAAGCTTCTCAACATTTCGCCAACGGAATGGAGCTCTATACGGCAATTGGTTTATTTGATCAAAGAGCAATAGAACCTCAAGGTCCTACAGCTTTTCCCGAAGACTTCTCGACGGCGCCGACGTTTCAGGCAGCACCACCAACTCTCTTTGCTCAAGGTCCTAACGAGATGGTCAAGCCAACGTTTCAGGCGATGCCGAATTCTCTTTCCGAGGATCCTAATGGAACAACAGTAGCGCTTCAGGAAAACGTATACGACGACCCTTTCGCCGCGTGGCCTACCGTGGAAGCTAGCAACAATGCTTCTTTTGATGGGTCAGATGATCAGCAAAACCTGTCACTTCAACAAGAGCAGTGGTTGCAGAACCAGAACAGGATTCTGAATAAAAATGCAGAAGATTCAATATGTGATTAACGTTGGGCAACAATTTTACCATAGTTGGGTTTTTTCTTCTTCTTTCATCTGTCAAGGTAACCAAATCCAACATGGAAAGAAGTCCCGGAAGCATTTTTGAATATTATAAGCTTATAAGTATAAAATAACACATCATAGTATGGTAAATGAAGGTCAAAATTGTAATTTGGCTCCAAAGACACTTTTCCAATCGCAAAAGTTAGATATTTCAGTTTTTGTGTTTGAGTTGAAACATACTTCTTTTCTCTAAAGGTTGTCTATTTAGCATTACTTACGGTTCTGAACATGGGCGGATGCATATAAAAACTTTAGGGTGCAAATGATCTCACTAATCTAACTAAAATATTTTTTAAACCCATTATAAAGTATAAAAAATCAGAATTTTTCATAAAAATATAAGAATTGACACCACTTGATTTTTTGGGATATGAGGTCTACAATGCTTATTCTAGTGCCATAGGAATTCTTTAAATCTCATACCTTATTATGACCCGCTATAAAAAATTTCTGGCTCCGCCATTTGTTCTGAAAGTGCTTTTCAAAAGCCACGGTGAACGATGCCTTTAATCATGAATGATCTAAACCTGAAAAATGATCCGAATTAAAATATCTAGAAAAAAATTGGCTTATATCACAAATAAATATCTAAAATATACTAACCTTTTTATTTATGTACCTAGAGTATATTTTTTGGTCAAAATAGGTACCGAATATATTTTTCGTCAAAGTACGTATTTAAAGTATATTTTTTTGTCAAAGTAGGTACCTAAAGTATATTTTTTTGTCAAAATAAATACTTAATGTAGTTTTTAATCAATGTCATATGACAATTTTAGGAACCTAGATGAAATATATATATATATATATTAGTTATGTACCTATTTTGACCAAAAAAATACTTTAGGTACATATTTTGACCAAAAAATACTTTAAGTATCTAAATAAAAAATTGACATACTTTGAGTACTTATTTATAATACAAGTAAAAAAAAATTTAAACCCAAAGTAACCCAATTCTAACTCCACCCGACATCAATATGACCCACTTACTTTGCAGGTCTGAAATGTTTTGGGCTCAAGTTGGCTGCAAAAGAGCTGCGTTTAACTAGTCCACATCTTCCTTCTAACGTTTGTTGCGTCTAAAACCCCAATACCGACGGAGCAGCTGAGCAGAGCATAGAATCCAGAAAAGCAGAGCAGCGAAGAAGAAGAAGAAGAAGAAGAAGAAGAAGAAGAAGAAGAAGAAGAAAATGGTGAACCAAGCATGGAAGATAATTCAAAGACCTTTACTCGAAACAGTCCTCAACAATCACGCCCAACACCACCGTGTCCCTCAGCCCCTCATTCCCCGCGGCCCCCGTGGCGTCGGCAAAACCACGCTTATCCTCGACCGTACGCCGCCCCTTCTCCTCAAATCCATTTATTTTTATTTCAAAGGGAAAAATTCACTTATTGTTTTCTTTTTCCAGGTCTTCTTGGTGAATGGAACAAAGGTCCTCACTTGACCGGCTATGTCGACTTTGCTCAATCCATTTAAAGACCACCATCCCAATTTCGATGGCTCGTTTCCTTGGTACTCTTGGTCCTCCTGTGAGTTACCGTCTTTATCCAGCTGCCGAACCCAGCTCGAGAACTGTCTCGAATCTATGGCTCATAAAGGCATCAAGCTTGGAACCATAAGTTCACATCAAATCTTCACTACTCTCAACAGATGGCGCGGTATTAACACTGCCCTTCGCCGGATACTAAAACCGAAACGGTTCCAAAACTGCTATATCTGATAAGGTTTCCAGCTCGGGTTTATGGGATCGAGCCGTTTTCGCCTTATCTGCTCGATATAATGCCTCAGAGATAGATGGAGTTCTGGATTTTCAAGAGAGAGGGAAGACTTTGTCTATCGATGAGGCTTCTTATTTTAAGGAAGCAGTTGTCGCCTTGAGATTGGCAAAGGAGGTGATTAAGTTGCAGCAAAAGTGGAGAGCTAATGCCATTGCTGCTTTGAATAGGAGTGGACGGTTTTCGAGGTCGCTGGCAAATTCATGTACTGATTGGCCTTGTTTGTTGCTTGAGTTGATCTCTCAAGCTGCTGAGATTGATCATTTTCAGGTAGTTTGTTAATTAGAAATTTTTGGACGAACCTTGTTTATTGCTTTAAGTTGGTTGTAGATTACATTAGTATTTTGTTTAAATTGAGCAGCCGAAGTTGGTCATAAATAATGTTGAAATTCTTCGGAATGCAATGCTGACGGAAGACACAATGGTGTGTGGATCAATGTACCATGACATCAGATAGGTTAAGAATAATTGCTTTGGGAGCAAATGAGCGATGCCTGCCTGTTATACTTGTGACATCAGATAGGTTAAGACATCAAGCCATGTTCTAAGTTTATTTTTGTTGGTTCTATGCTAAATGTTTCAGTTTTGTGCAAGTTTCAGTTCGAGTTTAGACTTTCCAATTTTACTCAATTATCTGATTTAGACTTTTGTTAAGCTCAGTAGTTCTGGGACTGCAACAACACGGCAAATGTCTAAAATCTTCATAATTACAGATTTCCAATGCTTGTATCCGTGGAGATAGTGGCAACTGAGATTCAACTCTTGCATGCTGTTATTACAGTGTTATGACTTATGACATATATTAATTAAGAGAATTGCGGAGCTTTCTTCCTATGTTGTATTTCTTGGAACCTTCACAATGCCAATTTTTATATATATTTTTTCAAAATGCAAATCCTTTCCAACTCTTCGTTGTCTATTTCTAATGTCTTGGTTCTAACAAATACAATTTTTCTCAGCTACTATTCATATCAAGCTTTCATGGATTTTGGGTTTCCAGATATATTCATCTCTCGTGAGGTACTCAGATAACTATATTTGATACTCATGTCACATGCACATGCTTGTACACACGCAAACACATTGAAACAAGCACCCTTAAAGCATGTTGGTGTGTATTATGAATGGATATACACATATGCATAATGGTTCTATGTGCTTCATTCAATTGGATTTTAATTAGTGTGTTTTCACCTTAAGTCTAGAAAACTTTCTGAACAACTTTGATCCGTCGTTTCACTCTGTATGTCATATAATTAAATGATGCCAATGATTGACTGTCATTTCAATTTGTTGATTGTGCAGACCTTTGGTTGACTCCACAAGAAGCTAAAATGCACATGGTTACTGATTACTTCACCTATTCCGAGGCGAGTATTTATTTGTTAAGATAGCATTGCTTCAACACAACATTAGGAAACTGTCATAAGGAAACAAAGAAAAGCCATAACTCAAACCAAAATCAAATTTTATGTTAGTTCTTGACAGTCAGTAGAGGGCTTTTCCCCGTCAAAACCTTCTGTTAGAATCTTGAATTAGTGACATTATTGGCAAGTTATAAGCTTACCTTATTCTTGTTGCAGTGGATGGTGATTGATGATGTGCTTGGGACAAACCCTCGACATCTATTTGAGCTTTATGTGCTCAAACAAAGCAATTGTTACCAAAAGTAAGGATGTTTCTTGTTCGGTTTGTTGTATTATTATCTCATATCTTATGCACTACAATGGCTTCAAAAATTAAAAGTTGAAAGTTGCTTTTTCCTAGCTAAATATATTTTATTAAAGTATGCGGTTATGGTTCTCTAGTACAGTGTTTTTGTTGTTGCTGAATCTCGTTGTTGAAAGTTGCCTTTTCCTAGCTTTCTTTTGCAGTTGCAAGTTAATGCTTTCATTCGGGATTAATAACATATGGTTTTAGTAAGAAATTTTAAATGTTAAATTTTTGATGTGGGTAATTTATGTTTAATACAACTATTTCTTCTTTACTAGTCAAAATTAATGTTATGCACCATGCATTTTATTAAAACTTATTTTCTTCAACGATAGGTTGATGGACAACGAGGCAAGTACATTTGAAGATATTGTGGATGCATATTTAGCGTATTTGCAGGTAAACTTAATGAAATGAAAGCATTTTTTATACTCTGTCCTTAATCTTTTTGGGCCAATGTGCTATCATCATTACTTAAAGGTTTTTAATTTGTCCGGACTGGTTAATAGGCTTCACTTGAACCTGCTGCATTAGTAAAATCAGTTATGAACTTTATTTTTCTCCGTGAAAATAAAATAAAAACCAGTGACTACCAAGGTGGATTCTATAGCCTGGTTTGAGTTCAAAGTTCAGTTGCTTTCTTAGATTATTTCAGCTGTCATTTTTAGGTTAATGTGGAATCCATCTGTAGCACTGATGCATTACTAATGATTTTAGTTCTTGAAAAAAATACAAAGATGTTAGAAATTATTAACATTTAAAAAACCCGTTAAAATGCTTATGATATTGTTCATTGTTTTGAGTTATGTTCTTTTGGTGCTGTGCTGTTTCTCAACATATATATATATATACACCATTACTGTCTTGAATTCTTTGCTATAATCATTTTTAGGTTATTGTTGTCAACCCTTCAATGGATAAAGCATTGATGATCCTGCAAAAATTTGCCATTGATGCTCAAAGTGGAAAGATTTTAGAAGATAAATTGCGTTTTGGTGCTCCTTGGAGACACCCTTCATCATCCAAGGACCCTACTACATGTAAGGAATGGGCAAAGATTCAACTAATGGATTTTGTTCGATCTCTAGTTAATGCAGATTTTGGTGTAAGTGTGCCCTTCAGCATTCTACACTACTTTTAAATATTTATTCAACTGTTTTGTTGTGCTTATATATTGGTCGAATTTTGCTGGTCGTAAGTATCGGAATTCCTAAGATGACCAATTCTACTCCAAATTTTGTAGTTCATTTTCCATTTGGGGATTAGGTTTCCATATTCTTGTTGATGTCGTGAACTTTCATGATTTTGCTCATGATATTTGCCTCATAAGGTTGGCTTCAACATCTTTATCACCCTTTTCTGTTCATCGCTAGCAGTTTTCTGACTTACCAAACACACATCAGGCGTATGCTTGTTGAAATTCAATGCATCACTATAATCATTATAAGTTTCTTACATAAATGTGACAAGGGCCACTCTACCCATCTTAAAATTTAAAATGGTACCAATGCATGCTCTGTACGCCCCCCGACTCCCCATTTGTTCTTTCCTCAATGATAGGTTTATTGGTCTAATATGCAAATACACAATAGGCTTGTCTTGCCTGCATCTGAAGTTCCTGACTTGACATAGGTCCTTGTCACCCTACACATGAGGGAGAGTATGAAAGTGGTGATACTGTTAAATCTTGCATCAGTTTTGTTGGGGGCACCCTTGGCACATAAATATAACAAGGGCCACTTCACCTATATAGCAAAATAGGTTTAGGTTTAGTGCCCATATATATATAAAATATGGTATTTGTTCACGCATTAAGTAATTTTGTTTTCCCCTTATTTGCATTACATAGGTTAATTATCTAGCTAACTGCAGCCTAGAGATCATGGATGATCCAGCTGCTGTTGCATTAGTGGAGGTATTTCTTTTCTCATTTGTTGGTTTTATTACTTTTATTTGATTCAGTTTTAGTGTTAATTCTTTTTGCCGTATCTAACATTATCAAATTACCAAAAGTTGCAGTAGAATTAATTCTTTTTTGTAGGATTTGATTCTTACACGTTTTGCCTGAAACTTTTGCCAAATAATTTTGAACGCATGTACTGAGAATGTGATTTTGTAGACAAACAACATGTTATATAAATGTCTGTAAACTGATCGTCTGTGGCTTTAGGAGCCATATATTAAGTATATATGCATGAGAAACTACATTCATGTAAGGCTCGATACACTCCAACCGATTGTGCCAAGAGGGTTGAATTTGCTTCTCGAATGAATTGGCTAAAACCGAAAAATAGTAGACAATTTTGCACGATGATTTTAGAGTGGTTCGACTATCCAACTGAGTCTACATCCACTACCTTAGCACACCACTAAGGATTTTCCAATTCACTACTATGAATTCTTCCTTTTGAGGCCAAGGGGATAACTTTACAACCCTATATTTTCAATGGCTAAGATAAACCACTCTAGTTTTTCCTTAGGCTAAACTAGAACCTCTCCCTTTTACGAGGTTTGTTTGGTAAACTGAATACCTCGCAAGAAGTTGGGTGTTTACACAAATGTTTAAGCTCACAAGAGTACAAAAGATAAAGACAATTAAGCACTCTCTATATACTATATACAAAGAGAAATGAAAAAGTAAGACTTAAAGCAATTTTTCTTGATCATTATGCTTGGATGTGTTCTCTAACCATCTTCAAGTATTTCAAGTCTTCTTTTAAAGTGTAGAATGAGCTACTAGCCGTTTAAGGCCGTAGGGGTGGTTTGGAGCCGTTGGGGACTTAATTTTCAACATTAAATGCAGTCTAGGCAAGTCGGTATCGGTACACGGGCTTCGGGTTTCGGTGCATGCAAAAAAAATAGCAGTTGCAGCATTTAAACTGTGCGTACCGGTACGCGATATGTCCATATCGATACGGTACAAGGGGTCGTACCGATACCAGAATTCCAGGAATTCTGGAAGCAAGCTCGTATCAGTACGCTTGAGGGCTGTACCGGTACGGCTGGCCGTTTTTGACATATTTGAGTATTTAAACATGTATGCAATTGCAAGCCAAAAACTCTTACAAAAACATTTTTCATTTGTTATATTAAAACAAATATCTCAACAATTCATGCTTTTGAGAACTCTCCTTTTATTTAGGTTGGCTTGCTCTATGCGCAAAGGGATCCCTCTTTCTTTCGTCCCATCTCTAAAGGTATTCAGAGGTGTCCTGCAAGATGGTAAGTGAGAGAATGTACCCGAAAAAATGGAATTTGAGTGTTACTATTTAAGTGTCTTCTGCTCAAACATCTGAATCTTGAATCACAGGCTTGTCCAGGAGCGCATGCAGTTGAGTTACCAAAACTTGCTTCAGTATCTTTGGCAGCGGATTTTACGTGGTCGTAGCTATCGTCATTTGATGCTGCAAGTGGGCTATGATAAATACTAAAAAATAGGAGAGGATGCAGCACATATCAATCCAAGTAATAATCTGTTTTTACAAATGCCTTGAATCTATTAGGAGTTATGTTGTGGTTTTCATGTCAGAAATAAGGAATTATTTTCATTTTCAGGACCGTCTTGGCATAGATGTAGTTCAAACTTCAAAGCTTCACTTGAAATGTAGGTAAATTCCTTTTCTTTAATCTTCTTATTTTCCTATGCACTTGAAGGAATATAATGCACATTAATTGGAGTTCCTCTATTTTTATCTAATAGCCATTCTTTCTGACATAATTTACATATGTTAATAACTCTCTGCAGCTGAGCCTTACTGTTGTACAAGTTCCTCATCTGAATTTCCATATATTCCTATCCTAACAGTTCCATTTATCCGTGTTAATTTACTATGCGGAGACATTTGGTAAATACGTCAAAGCTTCAACGTTATTGTAAGATTTACTTTTCCTGGTTTGACTTCTTGATGCACTTTTGAGATTATAGTTAAGGTCGTTCTTTTAGCTTTTGAAAGTGAAGTGCACATTTGTGCACATTGATGCGCTTCTATCTATATTCTTTTGTCAAAAAAAGTATTATCTATATTCTGAAATGGTGTTTTGAGTCACTTTTGAGTTTATGGAAACTCCAATTACATTATATATTTTAGTCTCTGTCAAAACTTATCTACATTGCCATATAGTGTAGAAATCAGAGTTTTATTAGAATTACTCTGTTAATTTCGATGTATAACAGAAAGTCTTTTTAAAGACTTTTTACAAGGAGTTTTATCCTTAGTAATTAACTACAAGGATAAGACTTTTATCTCTTTACAAAGTTTAAATAAAACTAAACTACTTGTTAGGATAAGATTACAACTCCTAATAGAATTATAACTCTAGTTTACTCGTGCTAACCAACACTCCCTCTCAAACTGGTGTGTATATGTTGTATGCACCCAGTTTGGATGAAAGCACATCAAATGTTGCTCTTGGTAGTGCCTTGGTGAAGATATCCGCAAGCTGGTCTTTGGTAGGAATGTAGTTCAGCCTTACAATCCCATTGTTGACCTTCTCATAGATAAAATGTCTATCTATTTCAATATGTTTGGTCCTGTCATGCTGCACATGATTCCTTGCAATGCTCATTGCCGATTGGCTGTCACTATAAATTTTAAACGGTGAACTTCCATCCAACTCTAGTTCAGTTAGGAGCTTCTTAATCCACATTCCTTCACATATTCCAAGGGCCATTGCCTTAAACACTGCCTCTGCACTGCTCCTAGAGACAACCGATTGTTTTTTACTTCTCCAAGTAACCAGATTACCCCATACAAAGGTGCAATAACCACTTATGGATCTCCTATCTGTTAATTCACCTGCCCAACTTGAGTCTGTATACACTTTCACTGTTCTGTCCTGGTGTTTCTTGAAAATAAGCCTAGATCCTGGTGTGAACTTCAAGTACCTTAGGATCCTATTAACAACCTCTAAGTGCTCTTCTCAGGGGTCACTCATGTGCTGGCTAACTATGCTCATTGAGTATGCAATATCTGGTCTAGTGAGTGAAAAATAAATTAGCTTTCCAACCAGCTTTTGATAGGATTCCTTGTCCATTGGAGTGTCAGCTGGTCTACACCCAAGCTTTCTAGTCTCTGTGAGTAGATCAAGGATATACTTCCTTTGATTGATAACCAAACCTTCCTTTGATCTTGCAACTTCCATTCCCAAGAAGTACCTAAGACTTCCCAAGTCCTTGGTTTCGAACTCCTTTGCTAAAACAGATTTGAGCTTCTCTATTCCTTCTATGTCATCCCCAATGATAATCATATCATCAACATAGACAATTAAGAGTCATCTTGTGGGATAATGTTACCTCTTATTTCCTCGGCAGTAGGACCCAAAATAGGCTATTGGCAAGTGTTAGGTTGTTCTTCAGTTATAGGTCATTTCCTTCTTGTATACACCTTGAGTGGAGTTTTTGAGGTGGTTTTAAGTGTTGGAGGAGGTGTTGTATAAAGACTGGTAATTTTTGATTGAGGAGAAGGTATTTCAATAGGATTACTAGGTGTAGCAGTCACAGGTTCATCATAGGTAGGCAAAGAAGGCAAGGAGGACACAAACTGTTAAGTATTGATATTTTCATCAAGGATAGGCAACAAGATGATAGGCTGTAGGTTAAGTAAGGGCTGAAATTCCCTGTATTTCTCCCCTTGAATTTTAGTACCTGCAAAATAAGGCTGATGTTCAAAGAAGGTGATGTCAAAGGATACGTAGGTTTTTCCTTAGGATGAGAAGTAACATTTGTAGCCCTTCTGACTCGAGGAGTATCCTATAAACACACATCTTAGTGACCTAGGATCAAGTTTACCCCGATTATTGTTATGCACATGAACAAAGGCTGTGTATCCAAAGACTCGAAGAGGAAGAACTAATGATAATGGTTTGAAATTTGGAAAGTGAGACAAAAGTGTTTCAGTAGGTACCTTGAATCCTAGTGTCTTGCTTGGCATCCGATTAATAAGGTATGTGGCAGTAAGAAGAGATTCCCCCAAAGATATTTAGGAGCTTTAGCCGAAAAAAGAGGGACCTAGTGACCTCTAGAAGATGTCTATTTTTTCGCTCAGCCACTCCATTTTGTTAAGGGGTATTAACACAGGAAGTTAAATGCAAAATTCATTTTTCTTTAAAAAAAGACCCAAGAAACCTGCTAAGATACTCACTACCATTATCACTCCTCACCATTTTAATTTGTTTTTTTAAACTGGGTTTCAATCATTTGATAGAAATTTCTAAAGATTGTGTCGACATCAGATTTATCTCTCATCAAGAATGTCCAAGTGACTCTAGAATAGTCATCAATAAAAGACACAAACCATTTAAACCCAGAGATGCCTTTTACTTTAGAAGGGTCCCAAATGTCACTATGAATAATAGAAAATGGGGAAGTATGTTTAAATTTGGAGGAAACATATGGTTTTCGTGTATGGCCATTTGACACATTTCACAGTTAAAAGAAGATGGACTTTTATTCATAAATAAACTGGGAAACAACTTTGCAAGATAGAAAAAATTGGGATGTCCTAACCTATAATGCCATAGCATTATTTCACTAGAAATCGAATTGGTGGAGGAAACTGAAGTTTGACGGCAAGTGGAAAAAATTGAATTCTGAGAGAGTCCATCAAGCATGTCTAAGCCATTGCACAACCTAGCACTGCCAATCACCCTCTTCGAGTCTCGTGCCTGAAAAACACAACCAACAATCCCAAAATTAACATCACAATTAACATCTATAACCAATTTACTCACATATAGCAGGTTGCAAGCAAGATGAGGAACATATAGGACATCAGATAACACTAGCTGATCATTTAACTGAATTGAACCACTCCCTTTAACTGTGAATAGAGAACCATTTGCTATTCGGATTGAGGAAGCAGACTTGTGACTGCTAAATGTAGAAAAAAGGCTTCGATTTCCTGTTATATGGTAAGAAGCCCCAGAATCTACTATCCAGAATAAAGAATTATTGGTGGCCAAACAAGAGATGCTACCTTCTGTGGTCATGAGGGCATTAGGAAAAGATTTAGATGACAGTTGGCTGAAAAGTTGTTGAAGCTCCTCAATCTGCTGCTTGCTAAAATTGTTGGAGGAGTTGCTGGTAGAGTTGGCATGAGAGATGGCGGGAGATGCAAGGTGAGTCTCCTTCTTGAATCTGGATTGATGAGGCTTCTACTCGGCTGGTTTCCCATGCAGTTTCCAACACTGTTCCATGACATGGCCAACCTTTTTGCAGTGTTCACACCAAGGTCTCCCCCTCCTTTGTTTATTGCCAGAGGTGGAGTGTGTAACAAGTGCAGAAGAATCTGCCTGCTGGATAGCTGGTGCCATCAAGGAACGCCTGCTTTCCTCTCTTCTTATTTTAGAGAAGGCTTCACGAACTTGGGGAAGGGGTTTAGTAGCCAAGATCCTGCATTTGGCCCCATCATATTCCCCATGAAGGCCAGGCAAAAACTAAAAAATTTTCTTCTGGTTTTTTAGACTATTGTAAAAAATAACATCTTCAGAACACTTCCAATCACTAGGTTAATATAGATCAATTTGTTGCCAGCATTTAGTCAAAACCCCAAAATATTGAGCTATAGTCATCTCTTCTTGGCGAAGATCTTTGATTTAATTTTCCACCCCAAAGAGTTCTGAGGTGTTATCAACACTTGAATATGTATCTCGAGCAGCATTCCAGATTTCGACAGCAGTTTTACAGAGCATAAAGTTTTCTCCTACTTCAGGAATCATGGAGTTGATCAACCATGACATGATCATGGTATTTTCACTTAACCAAGTGTTGTAAGTAGGATCAGTTTTTTCTGGAATTTTCAGAGAATCATAAAGATAGGATTCTTTTCTTCTACCAGTGATATAAAGCCTCACAGATTGAGACCATGGAATGTAGTTGTTCCTATTAAGTTTGTAAGAGGTAATGGGAGAAAGAGAGGCATCGGATAATGAAAAATCAGCCTGTCGAGAGGTCATATGAGTGCTAACATTAGAGGAAGAATCTGATCCACCCATGGAGAAAGGAGATGTCGACAGAGAAGAAGAATAATGTTAATGGAAAAGAGGATCGGTCTAGACTGATACCATGTAGAAATTAGAGTTTTATTAGAATTACTCTGTTAATTTCGATGTACAACAGGAAGCCTTTTTAAAGACTTTTTACAAGGAGTTTTATCCTTAGTAATTAACTACAAGGATAGGACTTTTATCTCTTTACAAAGTTTAAATAAAACTAAACTACTTGTTAGGATAAGATTACAACTCCTAATAAAATTATAACTCTATTTTACTCGTGCTAACCAACATATAGGTTACTACATTATGCTATATTGGTTTTTCATGTATAGGTTATGGTCCAACATGACTGCCATTTTCTTTGGGATTGAGAAGTAAGAACTTGACTCAACTAAGTTGTATATACATTTGCTACGAGAGACAACTTTTGATAGATGAGCATTTTGAGCGTTGCTTTTCTTCTATAGTCGAAATGGTCAATGACGGTAAAGCAGATATCTGCAGCTTGTACTCTTTTTACCTATGCCGGATTTATTTCGTGTACTGCAACATTAGTCCCCTTAATGTGTCATGTTGTCTGCAAGCTTATCCCTCCTTGAAAATGGCAGCTTGGGGTAATCCTGACCCTTGGATGGCGCTAAGATAGATACATCTATCTAATCTCGAACCATTTCCCACAAATTCTCATTTTTTTGTATTGATATTGCAATTAACAGTTCATAAAAGTAGATTATTCTTGTACATGAGGATGTAGTTTGCTTAGTTTATTTACATTATCAAAATGAAATGCAGCTATTAGAATATGCCCTTCGCTTTGTTTTGAAAAATTAAATGATGGGTAAAACTTTGATACACAGGCTGTGCAAAATTTATCATATAGATTTGGTTGATGGAATATTTATTTTGTTGTGCCATAATTATGTTTAGAGTATTGTATATTTGCTTGATTTTTTTGATACATTAATAAGTTCGCTTATATAGATTTTCATATATTTTTGTATTTATGTCTCTGTCTAATGTTTGCCAAGTCTAGTTACTACTGTGAAAGCCAAAACTGTCAGAAATGTTTGGAGAAAAAAGGCCAAACAAATTCTAGATTGATAACTGATAATATTACCATTGTTTCCTCATGTTTAATGAATGAGTTGCAATAAATTTTGTACAGGTCAGTTGTACTTTGGAAGCTGGTGTTAAGATTTACTCATTGAGGGTGGATTCGGTTCATTCAGAGGATACAAGGTTCTTGGTGGGATAAACAGAGCAGGTTATGAAAATGAGCAAGGTTAGATTCGTTTTATGCTGGTAGTGGTACCTACATTATTTCCCTACCACTTTTTGTATGTTTGATTTTGACATTTAGCGATGTAAGCTCTCTTTTGCACTTTCTTTTCTTCAGATTAGCTTCTTGGTTTTTTAAACCTGTTAACTAAAGGAACAGGCTATGCTAAGGGCATAATTTGCTCTATTGCTCTACACGAAATGTAAGAGGTTGTACAAAGGCATGCCATGCTAAAATTTAATCATATTCTATAAATATACGCATGGTAGATAGTAGATAAAACAGACGAGTTAATCCTCCTATGCTATCCAAACATACATTTGGACCCACTTCAAGTTCTAGAACCTCAACTGATGCAGACTAATCAATAAGCTTTTTCATGGAAAGTGAGAATAGGTTATAATCAGATTTCTATCTGTTGACTTGCTCAGCTTTAACCTGCCTGATTTTAGTTAAATGAGATGTTACAATGCCAGATTCTCAGATGGAGGATAACAATACTGCTACTGCACAGAAAGGCAATCCAAAGAAAGAGTCAGAGAAAAAGGTTCGTGCTCTTAAAATTCAAAGAAATTTCTAACTCAAACTACATATTAATGGTTGTCTATATATGCAGATGTCACCTTTATCAACATTGGAATCTTCTTTCGAGGCTCTTAATGTAGAAAAAAATTTGATGATAATCACACATACCAACAATCTTGATTCCAGTATGAGGCACAAGCTTTGATTATGACACCATCTTTTTGTTTTCAGTTGCCTTTGCAGTTGATCCTCTATATCATCAAACATCTGCACAATTTGATGAAGGTGGAGCGATGTATGGACGGACCAGGTCTGCTTCATACAACTGGGAATAAAGTTCCGAGTACGAAACAGGTAGGGGAGTGAAAGTTCTCCTCTCTTTCTCTTTTCTGGAGATTCTCTCCTCTCTTTGATTCGAGTTTTGTATTTTTCCCACAGGTGCTTGTGGCGTTTACTTCATTCCTCTTACTATATTTCCGAGATCCTTCCCCGCCATCAATTCTACCACTCTTAATTGCCAATTCAAGGGACTCCCCAGTCCTGATTAAGTCAGCAAAGCACTGCGTTGTGTTATTAATGAGGCGATCAAAGAGTGCCCCTTTCAGAGTATTAACAAATAACGGCGTAATTTCATGTTCCGGGAGGGGTGACTGAATCTGGATGGCCACTTCCAGCCACCTTTGGGCGTATTGCCGTAGGCTTTCGTTGGACTTCTGCCCCATTTTTCCAACATAATTCTACTGGGGTCATATCTGTTACATGCTTATATTGATCAGTAAATGCTCTTGACAGATCTTTCCATGTCTTAACATTTGCCTTGCTCAACTGGGTGTACCACCGTAACGCCGCTTCAGTTAGGTTGTCCTGGAAACAATGGATCAGTAGTTTTTCGTCCTTAAGGTAGGCCGCCATTTTTCAACAGTACATTGTTATGTGTGCGGAAGGACACGTGGTTCCATCGTATTTGTCGAACTCTGGCATTTTAAATTTTGGCGGTAGGACAAGATCGGACACCAGACTTAAGTCGCTAGCGTCATTTCCTGATTCTTCCATAGATTGTAACGTTTTAAACTTTTCCTCCATGAGGTGAAACCTCTCCTCCCACTTTTTCACTACCTCGGTCCTGATTCTTTCAACCATGTTCAGGTGCCCCTATCTGAAGACTAGCTGACATTCCAGCAGGGTCGATATACATCTTTCTGGCCGGATTCGGTGCAGCTGGTTGAACCTTGTAGTGAGCTGGGGTATCCTCTGGTTCCTGAACGGTTTCTCCTTCCACTCTTTTTCCAAGACTCTTAGCCAACAAAACGGTTATGTCGGATACTATAGATGCTTGCACTACGCAATCTGGTCACTGAGGCTTCTTTGAGTCGCTTCAAGCCTAGCCTCGAGCTCTTTTTGCCCTTTTTCTAAACTAATTATCCTGTCTTCCATGAGCTTGCTTTGTAATCGGGTAAGGTATGGATTATGAATGATTGCGGGTTAACTACACACAACGCCACAATATTCATAATGTTAATATGGTTGCAAGAAAATAAATGCATGTATAATGATGCGAATGTCATGATGCAATGCAAGAATGTATGCAGATAAGGTACTGATTCTGCTGGTAATCACCCTTTTGAACTACTTCCACGGGAATTAAAGGGTCTAGATTACAACAGAGTTCGTATTACAAAATAAAGATTCTTAATACAAAAGATCTAATTACAACACAGAGTCCTATAGATAAGTTCTAGCTCTATCTCCTAATCTTCCAATTGCTTGGAGCAACTTGCTGAATCTGGGAGCTTCTTCCATATCTGGGACTATGAAAGGTCGGAGTGTTTCAGCCTCGATGGCCAAATCATTCACATGCCTGGCGACTCGCTGTATGTCCACCATCAGGTTTGCGTAATATTGGTCCCTATCCTGTACCATCCGGGCAGCGTCACGCAGTCTCTTTTGCCATTAGGTGTCCCTTCCGGCTGCAGCCTCCTCGAACACACCAATTATTTCATTGTAATCCTCAACAGTTGCTTCGAGGGACTTAATTCGTGCTCGTAACATGCTTACTTCACGCTCTCTTTCTTGTAGCTCAGTGAAGCCATTTCTCTGGCAGTACATTCGAAGGGAGTGTTCAACTTCCGCCACCTTTCCTTTTAATTCGCCATTCTAACTTTGGCTTTGCTCCAGACTTTGAATGGTGTCATCGTACAATTTTTGCATCTCTAACAGTCTATTCCGGCTACTCGTGGACTTCCTTTTCCATACAGCGACGTTTTCCTTCTCATGATTGACTGCTTGTTTTCCCTTGCTGATTTCTTGCCTGAGTCTTTCCTTTTCTTGGTCAATGACCTTCTTGGAGGACCGTTCTTCTTCCTCCATAGCCAACCGGCAGCTTTCTATCTCTTTCTCGATCGCTCTCTTGTTGATTTCTCGTTCTTCTTCCACCAAACGGATGCCATTCATTCTTTCTCTCTCCACAGCTATGAATTGACTTCGGTCGGCCTTTTGTATCTTTGCTTGTAGTAGAAGGGCATCTTTTTGATAAAGAGCATTCTTGTCGCTCAAGTCTGCATTTAATTTCATCAACTGCCTAATGATCCCGTCCCGCTCGTCAACCTCTAAGCTTGCCTTATAGAGCTCGCTCGCATGTTAAGTCTGTTGGATGTCCATTTTCTTTTTAATTTCTTCGAGTTCATTCCTTAAGATGTCCGCTTCAGACGGTATCACCCTTGTAAGCTCTTCTAGTGACACTGCTGGTCCTTGATCAGATTCGGGAATCATATCGTTTACCCTTAAACGTCTCCAAAGATCGTAGTCTAGGGTGGTCATTTACTCGGTGTCTCCTTCCGCTCTAACCCGGTAACAATGGTCCCAAGCCCTCATGATAGTCTGAACTTTCTCTTTGAACTCCCCTTTGAAAAAAAATTCAGTTCGGCTTAACCCGGCGGTGTTGGGAATGAACTGTCGCGATCCGAATTGTCGGGACACCAGAAGTGGGGCACAAGCAATCCCTCCATGTAGTCCCAACATCATCAGCCAATTGAAATCACCACAACTATGTAAAAAGTAATTAACTCTACCGAGCCACGAGACCCTCCATACTATGTCCTCGCCTTGGATATTCCTGAAGAAACCGACCCATTTTCTTGTTTTCAAGTCCTCTCGCCACTCTTTTGTTAAGTATTCCCGTAAAGGTGAAAAATCTCGGAATGATATCCCCGGCAGAACCCTCGTCGGTGTCTTCCACATGTGGCTCTGAATCCATACCTGTAACAGTTGTGCGCATCCTCGAAAACGCCCTTCTTCGTGCTTCCGACTGACATTTAGAGAAATAAAGGTCTCGGCCAAAATTGCTGGTACTGGGTTTGCTCGCCGTTTTATCCGCTCAAACAAATCTAGAATGGCCACATCAATGTTTCTCAGAATTCTTGGAAAGATCACCAATCCATATATTCCCAAGGCAAGCATGTCTAACTTTTTCTCCTCATCCGGATGTGCAGGTAGGATGTCTCGAATGTTTTCCCATGCAAATACTGTACTATCTCCTCGAAGTCGGATCAAGCCATTGACCCAATCGTCGCTCATTCCGGTAAAGGTTTTGAGCTTGGAAGTGTAATTCTGATTCCTCGGAGGTTTTGCGTAAATCAATCTTCTGAACATTTTTATGATTAAGAAGAGCGGCGTATTCTTCTTGTGGGCATCATGTCCTGTCCATTGAAGGTGAAGCGACAAAAAGCGGATTCAGGCGAAAAATGGCTCGGAGTAAATTTGGTTGACCCGGATGTACATCAACTGTGCAATGTCGCCATAACTATCACGGAATCTATCTTGTAATCTCTGGTCCCATTCTTCCCAGATACTTTGAAGATCCCCTAAGTTGTTCTGTTGAAGACTCACATAGGTGTACCCGGCTATTACGCGTTCACTTGGTAAACTGTACCCTTGGGCCTTCTGGTTGACTTCTGACCAATGTCTAACAGACAAGTTGAGTTCCTCTTTTCTAAGACACCTTTTTTCCATGGTGAAAGATTTTCTGATCGGGTAAACCACTTGATCCAGTACCTTTATGTAATGCGAATGTAATAATGCATGAAAAAAATAGCCAAAAAAGGAAACAAGTCAGTACCGGATAGAATTAATAAATACACAAATAAAAGGACAAATTAAATAAGGTAAACAAACAAAAAACCTATTTATCCCGTCTAAAACACCTAAGGTTATCCGCATGGCTCTAAAGGGGTGGGTTTCTATATGTGGGGGAAAACGCTAATGCTTTCGTGGAGATATCGTTCTCCCGTGTAGGCCTAGCAAGTACCTTCGGGGCTCGAGTACCTTATGCTTTCGTAAGGATATCGTTCCTTCGTGCAGGCATAAGCGAATGGGTCCCCATGAATTGAACCCGGTTGAAAGGAGCTTATAATGGGTGATGATCGGGGGCCTTGCTACTCTTAGTAGAGGACAGCAAGGACAATTCGGGTACCTCTTAGCACCAACACTGCATGTAGAGAACATATAGAAACCCACCCCTTTAGAGCCATGCGGATAACCTTAGGTGTTTTAGACGGGATAAATAGGTTTTTTGTTTGTTTACCTTATTTAATTTGTCCTTTTATTTGTGTATTTATTAATTCTATCCGGTACTGACTTGTTTCCTTTTTTGGCTATTTTTTTCATGCATTATTACATTCGCATTACATAAAGGTACTGGATCAAGTGGTTTACCCGATCAGAAAATCTTTCACCATGGAAAAAAGGTGTCTTAGAAAAGAGGAACTCAACTTGTCTGTTAGACATTGGTCAGAAGTCAACCAGAAGGCCTAAGGGTACAGTTTACCAAGTGAACGCGTAATAGCCGGGTACACCTATGTGAGTCTTCAACAGAACAACTTAGGGGATCTTCAAAGTATCTGGGAAGAATGGGACCAGAGATTACAAGATAGATTCCGTGATAGTTATGGCGACATTGCACAGTTGATGTACATCCGGGTCAACCAGCCCCTACTCCGAGCCATTTTTCAGTTCTGGAATCCTGCTTCACCTTCAATGGACAGGACATGATGCCCACAGTAGAAGAATATACCGCTCTTCTTAATCATAAAAATGTTCAGGATCCACGCAAAACCTCCGAGGAATCAGAATTACACTTCCAAGCTCAAAACCTTTATCGGAATAAGCGACGATTGGGTCAATGGCTTGATCCGACTTCGAGGAGATAGTACAGTATTTGCATGGGAAAACATTCGAGACATCCTACCTCCACATCCGGATGAGGAGAAAAAGTTAGACATGCTTGCCATGGGAATATATGGATTGGTGATCTTTCCAAGAATTCTGGGAAACATTGATGTGGCCATTCTAGATTTGTTTGAGCGGATAAAACGGCGAGCAAACCCAGTACCAGCTATTTTGGCCGAGACCTTTATTTCTCTAAATGCCAGTCAGAAGCACGAAGAAGGGCGTTTTCGAGGATGCGCACAACTGTTACAGGTATGGATTCAGAGCCACATGTGGAAGACACCGACGAGGGTTCTACCGGGAATACTTAACAAAAGAGTGGCAAGAGGACTTGAAAATGAGCCGGTTTCTTCAGGAATATCCAAGGCGAGGACATAGTATGGAGGGTCTCGTGGCTCGGTAGAGTTAATTACTTTTTACATAGTTGTGGTGATTTCAATTGGCTGATGATGTTGGGACTACATGGAGGGATTGCTTGTGCCCCACTTTTGGTGTCCCGACAATTCGGATCGCGACAGTTCATTCCCAACACCGCCGGGTTAAGCCGAACTGAATTTCTTTTCAAAGGGGAGTTCAAAGAGAAAGTTCAGACTATCATAAGGGCTTGAGACCATTGTTACCGGATTAGAGTGGAAGGAGACACCGAGTACATGACCACCCCAGACTACGATCTTTGGAGACGTTTGAGGGTAAACGATATGATTCCCGAATCTGATCAAGGACCAGCAGTGTCACTAGAAGAGCTTACAAGGGTGATACCGTCTGAAGCGGACATCTTAAGGAATGAACTCGAAGAAATTAAAAAGAAAATGGACATCCAACAGACTCAACATGCGAGCGAGCTCTATAAGGCAAGCTTAGAGGTTGACGAGATCATTAGGCAGTTGATGAAATTAAATGCAGATTTGAGCGACAAGAATGCTCTTTATCAAAAAGATGCCCTTCTACTACAAGCAAAGATACAGAAGGCCGGCCGGAGTCAATTCATAGCTGTGGAGAGAGAAAGAATGAATGGCATCCGTTTGGTGGAAGAAGAACGAGAAATCAACAAGAGAGCGATCGAGAAAGAGATAGAAAGCTGCCGGTTGGCTATGAAGGAAGAAAGAAGGTCATTGACCAAGAAAAGGAAAGACTCGGGCAAGAAATCAGCAAGGGAAAACAAGCAGTCAATCATGAGAAGGAAAACGTCGCCGTATGGAAAAGAAAGTCCATGAATAGACTGTTAGAGATGCAAAAATTGTACGATGACACCATTCAAAGTCTGGAGCAAAGTCAGAATGGCGAATTAAAAAGAAAGGTGGCGGAAGTTGAACACTCCCTTTGAATGTACTGCCAGAGAAATGGCTTCACTGAGCTACAAGAAAGAGAGCGCGAAGTAAGCATGTTACGAGCACGAATTAAGTCCCTCGAAGCAACTGTTGAGGATTACAAGGAAAGAATTGGTGTGTTCGAGGAGGCTGCAGCCGGAGGGGACACCTATTGGCAAAAAGAGACTGCGTGACGCTGCCCGGATGGTACAGGATAGGGACCAATATTACGCAAACCTGATGGTGGACATACAGCGAGTCGCCAGGCATGTGAATGATTTGGCCATCGAGGCTGAAACACTCCGACCTTTCATAGTCCCAGAAATGGAAGAAGCTCCCAGATTCAGCAAGTTGCTCCAAGCAATTGGAAGATTAGGAGATAGAGCTAGAGCTTATCTATAGGACTCTGTGTTGTAATTAGATCTTTTGTATTAGGAATCTTTATTTTGTAATACGAACTCTGTTGTAATCTAGACCCTTTAATTCCCGTGGAAATAGTTCAAAAGGGTGATTACCAGCGGAATCAGTACCTTATCTGCATACATTCTTGCATTGCATCATGACATTCGCATCATTATACATGCATTTATTTTCTTGCAACCATATTAACATTATGAATATTGTGGCGTTGTGTGTAGTTAACCCGCAATCATCTATAGTATCCGACATAACCGTATTGTTGACTAAGAGTCTTGGAAAAAGAGTGGAAGGAGAAACCGTTCAGGAACCAGAGGATACCCCAGCTCACTACAAGGTTCAACCAGCTGCACCGAATCCGGCCAGAAAGATGTATATCGACCCTGCTGGAATGTCAGCTAGTCTTCATATAGGGGCACCTGAAACTCAACCCCTCGACACTGGAGCACCCTATGAAGAGGAGGTGCCGGACCTGAACATGGTTGAAAGAATCAGGACCGAGGTAGAGAAAAAGTGGGAGGAGAGGTTTCACCTCATGGAGGAAAAGTTTAAAACGTTACAATCTATGGAAGAATCAGGAAATGACGCTAGCGACTTAAGTCTGGTGTCCGATCTTGTCCTACCGCCAAAATTTAAAACGCCAGAGTTCGACAAATACGATGGAACCACGTGTCCTTCCGCACACATAACAATGTACTGTCGAAAGATGGCGGCCTACCTTAAGGACGAAAAACTACTGATCCATTGTTTCCAGGACAGCCTAACTGGAGCGGCGTTACGGTGGTACACCCAGTTGAGCAAGGCAAATGTTAAGACATGGAAAGATCTATCAAGAGCATTTACTGAGTAATATAAGCATGTAACAGATATGACACCCAGTAGAATTATGTTGGAAAATATGGGGCAGAAGTCCGACGAAAGCCTGCGGCAATACGCCCAAAGGTGGCGGGAAGTGGCCGCCCAAATTCAGCCACCCCTCTCGGAACATGAAATTACGCCGTTATTTGTTAATACTCTAAAAGGGGCACTCTTTGATCGCCTCATTAATAACACAACGCAGTGCTTTGCTGACTTAATCAGGACTGGGGAGTCCCTTGAATTGGCAATTAAGAGTGGTAGAATTGATGGCGGGGAAGGGTCTCGGAAATATAGCAAGAGGAATGAAGTAAACGCCACCAGCAGTTATACCACCCCGAAGAATTTCACAGCAACAAGCACCTGTGGGAAAAACACAAAACTCGAATCAAAGAGAGGAGAGAATCTCCAGAAAAGAGAAAGAGAGGAGAACTTTCACTCCCCTACCTGTTTCGTATTCGGAACTTTATTCCCAGTTGTATGAAGCATACCTGGTCCGTCCATACTTCGCTACAGATGGCGCCTTACAATTACTTGTTTCATACATATATGCCTGTCTCTTTGGTTTGGTAACAAGTAATATATCTATTTTTCAGATCTGAACTAATACTGACATAATCTCTTCTTTTTTGTGTTCTGATATGTCTGAACGCGGTGGTTGGAGACCGGCATGGTGGCGGTGTGGGGGAGTTGTCTTCGGCCATAGGCGTTCTCGGCCGTTGGATCAGATCTGATCTAACGGTCGGGCTGGCTTGAAGGATGAACGGCCCAGATAAAACCTCGATCGGTGAAACGGCTCCAGATCGTGACACGTGGGGCTCAGCAGTCGAGGAGTTATAACGCGTGGGACTCACGCACGCGTGGAATACCGAAGAGTCCGCGCGTGGCACTCGAACCGTCCACACGTGTAGCTCATGCGGCTGGCTAGATATTTTATCCCTCCTTGATCGTGGCCGTTGGATCAGATCTTGATCCAACGGCCCATAGTTATCTGCACAAAAATAATTAGAGTTAAATAGGGTTTTGGGTTTGGGCCAACCGGGCCTTGTAATAATATTAATAATTTCAGACCTGTAATGGACTTGGACTGACAATTTATCCATTTGGGGTTTAACATGTTTTTGGATTTCATCTTATATTAGCTCAATAATAATAACATTAATATTAGTTATAACAACAATTAATAATAATAATATACATACGATAATACATACATATGTACCTATGCAAACATTAATTAATAAAACATACTAGCATACATACATATATAATCATACACATAATTAACATAACATCTACACACATTATCCGTAAAACAAATACGCTCGTACTAAATATAGATACATGCGTGACACACATACACCGTATTACTTATTAATACGTATACATACATAGTTTATAATATACATGCACACACTATACACTTTACATATATTAATAACACTCATGCACATAATAAACATATAGCATAACATAATACTATGTATACATGCAACGCTAATATACTAATAATTATACTAATATGTATTTACAGACCATATAAAAATGAGTGATTACAATTTGAAGTGCCAGGGAAGGAAATTCCTTGTTCAAATCAACACGATGTATCTGAAACAATCGATCTATCTTTTGCTGAAGGTTTGTTTTTGGTTTTCTCTGGCATCTTTTGACATCTTTATTCGATAGAAGTAGGTTTTGTTATTACTTTCATTCTTTGATCCATTTACAGAATACCTTGAGCGTATGGTATTGAACATGCAAGCAAAGGATGAGATTTCACCGACTCTCAAGAAATAGTCAATCAATTTGATGAAGATAACAGAAGGCCACGGGAGAATTTTTCCTCCAGTCAGAGATCAGCAGACCAAGCTGATACTATAAATAATGAAAATGAGTTCAATGGTGCTGCATTTGAGAGTTTTGAATCTGATGGTTTTGATCATGATGACCAGCCAAGTATTGTCAATGAGGAATTTAATGGAGTGGAGCCATCTTTCATCAGTAATCGTGAGGTTTAACATATTTCTTCTCTTAATAGTTTAAAGCGGATAAGAATAGAATTGTTTGCTTATTATTCATAAATCATAATTGAATTCCATAGGATGCAGAGCAATTTTCTTTCAACAATCCCGCTGTAGATGAAAAATTTGAAGAAGTTGAAGAATATTTGTTTTTGAGCTTGGGATTTCCTTTGAAACAAAATGCTTGGGCTGGTCCTGATCATTGGAAATATCGAAAAACTAAAGGTACACATGTCATGGAGTTAGTGACAGGTGCTACATTTTACCAACAGTTTTACCTTTTGTGGTTCAATAACATGATTTCGTGCATTGAATACCATAGGTTTTGAGGATGTCTCTAACGAAGAAAACGCAGCAACTTTAACAGCAAAGAAAACCAGAAATAAGAAACAAACTGAGCCTGATATTGATTTCACAAAAGCCTTGGATAATGAAGTGCCGAACATCTTTGCTCCTCCCAAAAATCTGAAGTCATTACTGCTACCTTCAAACAGAGCACCTTGTAATACAAAGCTTCCTGAAGATTGCCACTATCAACCTGAGGATCTTGTCAAATTGTTTCTTTTACCAGATGTGATGGTAATGTGTGATTACAAGTTTGCTACTAAAATATGACTTGGTCAAATGCTTTTCTCATTATTTGATCTTCTTTTAATAAGAGACATTCTTTTGCAGTGCCTTGGCAGAAGGAGGAGAAGGAAGTTGTCAGGTAATTCCCTCATAGATACATCTGAAATGGTAGTATTTTTCTTGAATGTTTGTGAACTGCCAATCAGTATAATCTTTCCCATGTTGATAGGATCAACATTGTAGTCTGTTGTATTTCGCTAGTTGTTTATTGATTTTTTTCTCTCATCATGATGGATGGAGTTCTGTTGTCCGAATGAGTTAAAGCTAAAAAGCTGGTTTTTACTTGTTCTTTAGCGTAAAGGATACAATGTTTATTCATTTTAAATGTTCTAAAAATATGTAATTTGATTATAATCTCTTACAGAAACTTATTCTTTTCAGCTCACGAATGCATACTCAGAACTTGCTTTTTTGAGAATTTTCATCTTAATGGTTTCTTCTTGTTTTGTTTCTAATAGATTACATCTTATCTCGTGGCCAAAAGAAGGGATCTTGTTTCAATGTATCTATGATATAGATTTTCTCTTCACATCTTACTTGATTTTCAGATGAATCAAGGGAACAGTGTGATGATTATGATCCACAGTCATCCTGGGAAGAGCAAGGTGCATTTGGTGGTTTTGATGATGAAGTTGAACATAGCGATATGGATGACTCTGGCATGCTTGTTTCTCAGCCTCGACAGGTCGTTCTTTCAGCCTTTATTTCTGGTGTTTCTCCACGCTAGCCCTTGATTGGTGCCCTCTATCTTGAAACAAGGAGTTGTAGTGACATTTTATTCTATTCATTACAATATTAACCACTGCTTTGAGAGTTTAGATAATAAGCCATGGGATGGGTTAGTAAAATTGAATGCTAGTTGAATGCTAGTTCTTTTCTGGTTCTCACTTCCATTATCTCATTTTCAGGTTAGTAAAATTGAAGTTCAGTATGATAAGACATCTAAACAAGTTGATGTCCAAGCTTTGAAAGAAACACTTTGGGACCGGATACAACCATCTCAAGAAACATCATCTCAGGTACCAATTTCCTTTTCCTTTTTGTAACACTGTTTTACAAATATAGATGATAGCATCTTAATATCCTTATATTGCTCACTTAGTAAGTGATTAGAATCTCCCCGAATTGGCTTTACCTGCACCTGGAGGCACTCAAATTCATCTGTACTTTTTGCACCATTAGCAGTGTGAACACAGAAAAAAAAAGTAACGAAACTCAAAAAGAAAATGGAGGAGTATATAAAAGTGATGATTCTATAGAATGAAGCTCAAAAGAACCATCATATTTAATGAAGAAAAAAAAATCAAAGTAGGAAAACAAATTTGATTTCTTTCGTTGACTGATAATCTAACATCGATGTTGCCTGAGTCAATTTGAATGTTGGTCAATAGTTGAGGACTGGAGGAACTCACCGCATTGTTGTTGCGGTGAAACATAACTTCTGACCACAAAAACCGGCCAATAGCACTGTGCTATACAGGGCCTTAAGCTGAGAATTCTAACTTTCACCATGTTTTTTTTTTCTTTTGTGAAGAACCCTGAAGAAACACTATCATTCAAGCATCTATTGGCAAGCTTTCCTGCTGATTGCAAAGCTGCTGCAACAACCAAGGAGATCTCCACTCATCTGTGTTACATATGCCTGCTACATTTGGCCAATGAGCACGGACTGCGAATCCATGGTCGTCCCGACATGGATGATCTTGCTATACAACTTCCTCACAATGGGAAGCACACAAACGAAGCGATTTAGTTCGTCTTTCAATACTTGTTAAACCAGGTAGCTCCGCAACAATGAAGTTGCTGGGCTTCCGACTGTTGTAAACCTGATATCGTTCATACGTTTAAGTAGGTTGCTTAAAATTTCTACCTCAGCACTCGAGAAATTGATGCTCTGTACCTCAGAATCCAACATTCTTTCAGAACAGTTGATTTTTGCTACATAATGATTATTGTTGGGAGTTTTTTTTTTGCCAATTGTTGATGATTGTTAGATTTAAATGAGGTAAAAAGATCCGCAATGCTCGATAGAACTAGAACAAGTTCTATTTTCCAAACTATTCTTTTTTCTATAACACAAATCACAATCACTTTTACTAGTCTTACAAGAATGCCAAAAGAATTAAACGGTCTTACAAGAGCAATAACTCGCCCAGAACACCAACAACTTCGAGCTTTTTAACGGATGTCGCTGTTTCAAGTGGCACCACGAAAAACAAGGGTAACTATGCTTAAAAGATCAAACACAATAGCATAATTAGACTACCTATAGGATTAACTCCGGTATTCTTGACTACAGGACCGGCTTTGCGGTAAGATGCAATAAGGTACTCTAGCATAGCACCGAGCAGTGTGAAAAAGGAAATACATTTTCTAATAGTTCTTTTATGAGGCCATGGTGGATCATTCAGACAGCTTGGACGTTACCTTGCGTGTTTGTATGAGATTTAGCAACCCCTTCTCTCCACCCTTTTTGTCGAGCTCTTGTTTCCCACATTGTTGTCAATTTCTTCTGAGCTACCAGTGCTGCTTCGGCTTTCTCCCTTGCTTCTTCACATGTTTCCATACCTGAACTGCACTTGTCTGCTTCCTTTTGATACTGTGATGCTATCTTCTTAGCCTCAAGTAATTCCATGTTGACCCGTTGCTGACTTTCCAAAGCTTCAGCTTCTCTTAGCTTCAGTTCTTCTGTCAAAAGTTCTGCAAAGTTCTTTTCAGTATCCTCGTTCACCTCCGGATCATGCTTCGCACAATCTGCAGAATATTTAAGTACAACCTTCAACACACGGACCGTATAAAAGAACATAGATAGAATACCATTACCCTGGGATAAATAGTTTAGTTCATAATTCATACTTCCAAAAAGGCATAACGTTCAAAGAAACAAGTTGGAACCCAATGATAACCATTCTCTAATATTCCAAACGAACTCTTACAAAAATCAAAAATTCCGTTCGAATCAAGTTATTTAGTTCGATATTCCAAAAAAATGTATCCATGATTTAGAAAGTGGAAAACTGACCTACTAAGGAAGCATTGCTCAGTCCTGCAGAAATTAAAGACAGAAACACAAAATTAGCATAGAGTTGGACCAATA
This sequence comes from Hibiscus mutabilis, assembly GCA_019671005.1. Lineage (NCBI taxonomy): Eukaryota > Viridiplantae > Streptophyta > Magnoliopsida > Malvales > Malvaceae > Hibiscus > Hibiscus mutabilis. The sequence goes on from JAGYYJ010001218.1 coordinate 40,956, forward strand.
AAAACATGAATGAACTAAACCATATACTTGCATCGCAAGCATCGCAAGGAATGATAACAGAAAGCAATAATTATCAAAAGAGCACCATGAAAAAAATAGTAACTATGATAGGGGTAAACCTATAAAATTTTGGAAAGATGCGAAAATAGATTTTTAATAAAAAATATAGAGAAAATTTCTTTAAAAAATTAAATAATATACAAATTTCAAATTTTGAGTGGCGACTTAATACCAGCACAAAACATGGGCGTGGTTTCTTTTTCTTTCTAAAATTAATCAACAACAGAATCAGCATTAAAAAATGTAATCAAGTAAAAAGATAACGCCTTTGGAGGCTAATCACGCATTTGCTGAATAGCACATGCATAAACAACTCGGGCAAAACAAATTGATTTCAGATCGACCGAATTGAGTTGTTTACTCCTATGGTGTAATTAGAGCTTGTGGAATTTATGAAATCCAAGAAAAATCAAGTAAAAAAAAAACAAAGAAGAAATGCTGGAGAAGTCAGATCTAACCCAGATCTGGAAATACCTTCGGGGATTGTGAGAAGCGGCTGAGAAGAGCAGTCGCAAAGGCAAGGTTGGCAAGTGTTGGAGGAGTGGCTGACGGCAGCTAAGCCTTCCATGAGGTGCCAGTACAGCGGTGGACCGACAATGTAGCCGAATAAACACAGGCCCAATAAGCCCAACCCCACCTTCACCGCCGCCGCCTGGTTAACCGCCATCTCTTTGTACCGGTCACCGGTTTTGGGTTCACTGGGAAATCGAAATGGAGATAGATTTTGCCAAAATCTTATAAAAGACCAGTTTGGGGTAAAACTCGGCCAATGTCAAATCCTAGCGTCGGCTCCGATTTTACTGTTATAAAAGACCAGTTTGGGGTAAAAGTCGGCAAATGCCAAAAATCTTTTGTTTTCGATTCGACTCTGGTTTGACGGTCGTTATTTTTCAATCATTTAATCGAGCGACAAAACGCGTAGGATCGTGGCTGGCATGGGTAGAGGTGATAATATGGTCGTTTAGATCGGGTTAGAGTCATTTTCGTTCGGATTAATTTTGATTCGAGTTATTTTTTATTCATGTTTGATACTTGTCAGATCGAGTTTGATTTAGATTTAGTTCGAATCTAGTCAATATCGGATTAAAAAATTATCAGATCAGTTAATTTTTGGCTCTGATCAATATCATATTAGTTATTTTTGGGTCGGGTCAATATTAAATCGATCAAATTTTAATTTGAGTCGATATATAAAGATAATCTTTTAAAAGAGAAAAAATAATATTAAAATATTAAACTATTATTAAAGGTGATTGTTAATTAGTTAATACTAAATGAGAATAAAATATATATTTAGGTAAATTAAATTCATGTTGCTTTTAGTTTTGATTAATTTTGGTTCGAAATGATTTTCGGCTTAACTAAAATACCGGTTGATTTTAGTTTGGTTTAATTTATTTTGGGTTTAAATCAAATTTAGACTATCATATTTGAATTTCGGATCCTATAAATCAATTCGAATGTCTGTCAAGTTTGCCTAAGCCAAGGCTTGTACGGTGGAAAACATCAATAAAATTGAAATATTTAGGCTTTAATATATCAAAAGGCCCATGAACTTCACAATTGATCTTAAAGTGGTACCTAGATTTTCTTTTGGCCACTTTAACCCCTAAACTTCACAATTGTTCTCAAAGTGGTATTTATTACTAAAGTCATTTGAATGTCTTAATGTATAAATCGGTACTTAAATTTAAAAATATTCTCAAATCAGTACATGATGCTAACTTGGTACGTATAACTAACGTCATTTATTTTAGGCTTAATATACAAATTGGTAGTTGGACTTAGTCATGACGGTAACTTGGTATTTCAACAACCAATCTAATTGTGACATGTGATATTTAACAATGTCATCATTTTGACTGGTCGATGCTACTTCAACATGATTGATTTTCTAAATGTCATGTTAACACACGTATCAATTTGATAATTCTTTAAAAGTTTAGGTACTAATTTGATAAAATAAGAACAATTTTCAAGTTGAAGTACTAAAATGATCTTAAAAGAAGGTTTGAGTATCACTTTGAGATCAATTGTTAAATTCAGTTGCTAAAGTGATCTAAAAATAAACGAATTTAGCTATGGGTACTACCTTAAGAAACATTGTCAAATTTAGGTACTAAAGTGGTAAAAAAGGAACTTAAATTCCACTTTAAGCACAATAACCAAGTTTAAGTACCATTAATTATATTATACCATTTTTTTACGATCCCATTCCCGAATAACACAGTATGGGCCGTGCAGCGACGGACCAGTCTTACTAACGTGAAATATAGACGATATGCTGCGAATTAGGAGTCGAATCAAAATTAATTTGAACTTTAAAAAAATTTAAATTTAAATTAATTTATTTGATAAAATAAGTTATAATTATATGAATTTTATAAAATTTTAAATTTTGAATTGATCTGATTTATCCAATTTAATCGAATTATGATTTTTTTAATAATCTAAAGATGATTACAATGTGGTATTTGTTCATACGCACACACATTTCAGACAAATCGATTAAACACGAGTCTCCTAAGATGAACCTCATACGCTTTTTTACTGGAACCACTTGTTGGGTTCTAATCGAATGATGAATCTAACTGACAAGGAATAGTAAATTGATTTATAAGATACGCAGTGGCGAATCTATAAATATTTTTGAGGTGGGTACAAGTCAAAATATTTTTTAGAGTGGACACAAATCATAAAAATCTCAAAATTTCATGGTGGGCACAAGTCATAAAAATTAAAAAAAATTAAGAATTAACTCGTAAAAATTAAAAAAATTTAAAACTAAATGTGTGAACTTTAAAAAGTTCGAGCCACCTAACCTTATATATAGATACGCCACTGAAGATACGTTTAAAATCAAATCATAAAATTAATATATGAATACGTTTCATAAAATGATTTATCCAATTTGGTTGATTATGTCTGCTTATCGTGTCATACTTGAAAATAGGTGGGGACATTAGTCTTATATCATAAACAAAAACAGAGATCTTGAGACATAAAAATAGTAGTACTACACATCTTATCATATATGTCTTTTAGGAAGAGGGTAATAACATCGTGACAAGTGATATCAAAGCAACCATTTGACTGTCTAATTTTACACAAACATCCTAAAAGTAAAATAGACAAGGTGAATAACCATGACGAATACATAATAAATATCGTGTTAAGTTATAATAAATATGATTATTAATGTGCTATAATATTTTAGTATTATTTTCACCAAGGCTACAAAATTTTATTAGAGTCAACGTTACTTATATTTCATTGTTAAAAATAGTGTTTGGTGTATTTTTGTTTTTTCAAATTATTTTGATTGAGTTTATTTTAACTCTTTATTTGTATAATCCTATTTATTTAAAGAATAATTAATTTTTAAAAAAATTATTGCATCAATATATATAAATTAAAATTCACAATAACTTGAAAAACTATCCCTGAAAAGATGAAATTGAAATAATTGATTTGATGAAATCCAATTAGAACATGGGCCGACACCTAAGATCCAATTAAATACAAAGGAACTCGAATACCCTGAAGGAGAGCCAAATATTAAACGACACCGTTTAGTTGCGAACCGAATCCCCCGCACCCCCGGTTCGTCATTCATCGGCTACTGGAATGATAAAGCGACGCCGATGAGATCAGATATGACAGGAAGCCGAGAACTAGAAGATGATCCTAAAATCAGAAGAAATAAAATGGCGGTTGAAATCCCCAAGGATTTAATAACCCAAATCCAGATCTCACTTCGCCAGCAAGCCAACGTCCCTTCCTACGATCCGAACGACCCGACGCTTACCGGTCTTCCTTCCTTCTTTCACTCCACGGCCGACTCTCCCCGCCTCCGCTGCCACCACTGCAAATCCCATCTCCTCCGGGGATCTGACTCCCTCCTTTGCATTTTCTGCGGCAAACGCCCGACTGAGACGCCGCCTCCGCCCATCAAATTCCAGTCCACTTCGGGGTACCGATGGTTCCTTCACTCCTTTAACTTAGATGGATCTGTAAGTCACTTTTTTATTATTTTATTTGTTTATGTTTTTATTTTTTCATAAAAGAATGAGGGGTTTTAGTTGTTGTATGGAATTTTCTGAATTCAATAAAATCTGGGTGTTGTAGGAAATTGTGGGAGAGTCTTTAGACGGGAATGAAAGGGATAAAGAGCGTAGAAAGGGGTTTGCTTTATCTGATGTTTTACGTTTAGAAATAAGGTGGAATGATGCGGAGCCAAAGGGATTTGATTCTGGTTTCAAAAAGAGTAATCCGTTAAATTTGGCTGGACTTGATGATGATTTTTTAGCTGAAAGAACTGAAGATTCTGCTCCAGTTCCCTCTGAAGAGACATTGGTGATAAAGAAAAGGAACGATTCTACCGGAAGTAATGCACTTGAATCGCGTGAAAACCTCAGTTCGATTGGGAATTTTCATGGCTCTGCCTCTGGTTGGCAGGCTGACTTTCAGTCTGCTGATTCTAGAGCTGATCACGGTGCTATTAGCTCCGTGTCGTTCGATCCTTTTGTGAGTTCCTCGAAAGATATTTCTTCCAACATGGACACAGTCTTCGGACAAGGTACAAGTTTATTTGATGGAAAAGAAAAAGGCAATCAAACTTCTTTGGAATCCAAAACAACGGACTGGTTTCAAGATGATTTGAAGAGTAATTCTGTTTCAGGTGATCAAGCACAAATCAGTGCCAGCAATGCCCCTGGTGAGAGAACTGCTGATGTTGATGATGATTCTTTTGATGACTGGAACGATTTTAAGGGTTCCACCATTGCAGAAGATGTTGCTCAGAGTTCTTCGGACCAGACTGCTGGTGGATTGAAGTTAATGCATGAAAAAGGTGGTGATTCTTTTTCTCGATTGAGGGCTGGCTCTGAATCTACTATTTTTGAAACTCACCGTGAGGTATCCAAATCTTTTGATGATTTTGCAGGTTCTTCTGCCGATCTTTCTACTCACATGGATAGTGTCTTTGGAACAGGAGACTTCTTTCAGGGAACATCAGTAGATAACACAACTTCATCCCACACTACTAATTGGTTTCAGTATGATCTATGGAGTAATTCGACCTCAAAGATGGTTCATCATGCTGAGCAATCTGATGAGAATGTGGGTGATAAAGATGGCGGGATATCAGCAAATATAAATAATTCTTCTGCGAGTGTAAACAAAATTCAAGATGATCAATGGCCATTTAGTGGCAGCAAAGCAGCTGATGGTGAAACCAACGATGAAGATGATGATTCATTTGGAGCTTGGAATGATTTTAAAAGTTCAAGCGTCCTGAATTCTTCAATAAGTTCTTCGAAAGAACATGCTATCCATACTACTACTGAAGTAAAGAGTGGTGTCCCTTTTTCTGGATGGAACCCCGACTTTCAATCTGCTAATTCTGAGAATAATCATGTGGGATCCAAATCATCTGATCCTTTTGTGGGTTCCTCATTTGATCTTTCTGATCACATTGATACTGTCTTTGCATCAGGAAAAGATTTATTTGATGGGAAAGCAAAAGATAGCACCAATGCGACTGATGCAAACAGCTGGTTTCAGGATGATCTAGGGTCTAATTCTGCCTCTAAGTTGACTCATCCGGCTGAAAACTTGGATGCAACTGGTAATATTATGGATTCTGGAACAGCTAGTAGTGTTCATAATCCTCCATCCATAGATGTTGATTGGCTTCCCGATGATCAATGGTTGACGGGTAACCAGAAGGCTTCTGATATAAAAGCTATTGATGAATCAGACAATTCATTTGGTGATTGGTTTGACTTCAAAAGCTCAACCACTAAGCAAGATTCTCTTAGTAATTCTTCGAAACAAGCTGTTAGAGCTGATAATCAGACTGTTGAAGATAATAACGGCTTGTCTGCTGCCTGGAATGATTTTGCTAGATCAACTAGTGCGACATATCCTTTAAGTGTGTCTGTAAAACAAACTGTCCATCAAGAAAAGCCTTCCGTTGAAACTTCAGAAGTACACTTGTTCAGTACGGATAACAATTCGGGCGGTAGCAGTTTTGGTAGTTTATCTCAACATGATTTCTTTTCAGGAGCATTCAGCAATCGAAATGGCTCCACTGAAGACCATATTTTCTGGCCCGAAGCTCCTCTTTCAGACAGGTGTGTACGGTTATTCTGTCATTTTACTTCCAATAGAACTGAAGTATATTTTCTGCAATTTGGTTCTGGCATATTCTACTTCATTATGGTAATCAGTGCAATGTTTAGTTTTTACTCAATTATTTCCTTGTTCTTGGGAATATTTGAGAGAATATTTCGGGAAGAACAAATTATAGACAAAACAGGTAGAGCTCCAGAGAGTAACTAGAATGATTCTTTTCACAAAGACTAACTAGAACTAGACATCATTTTTCACATTTTTTGAGTTTACATATTTTATTAATGCTATCTAGACTCTTTATTTTTTTAAGTTTCTGTGTTCCATATTTTTGTCTGATACATGTTCAGACAAAGGTACGGGGACACGGTTGTGTTGTTTCCGATGCTTGTCTTGCGCGTGCACATGATAGAGAATCTGAGGATAAATTTCTTTTATTTGCTTTCACATGTTTCAGGATGGCTGATGCAAATGTAAGAGGCAGTAATGAAGGTGAAGTTGCAAACGATGTTGATTTCTCTAATGCAACAGCAGGTTCGGAAACTGATGAAATAGAGAAATTGATGTCACAAATGCATGATCTGTCATTTATGTTAGAAACCAATCTTTCAATGCCTGCAAAAGTAGATGAATGTGATTAACATTCCATTTCCCCCCTCTTCGAGTTGTTTATTATATTATTGGATCTTGTTTGCCCTGTATTCTAGTGTTGATTGGTCTACACGTATTTGTATTATCTCCTGTATCTGTGGTGGTCGTTTGTCTTCGTTCTTCCTTGAATATCAGCTGATTAATGTATTATGAAACAATGATGGAAGTTCAAATTTGTTAAATTGCATTTTCATTAATATGTCAAGCAAGTACGAAGGCTGCTATTGGGTTCGATGTCCTGTACCGATAGACTAGTGAACTCGAACTTCCTCACAACAACTCACCTGCCTTGCTCCAACAGCATGGCTCCTGTATCAGCTTCAGCCCCATTCCCCACTGTTACCCTGGACCTAACACTGGCCCCGAATCAGTTTCCGGGTCAAGTCCAGTTCCCGAACCCTAAAAAAATTAAACTCTTAAACTTTAAACACTAAACTAAACCCTTAAAACTAAAAGGTTACACAACATGTGTATCTAGGGATGACAACGGGGCGGGGCGAGTTTTTAGCCGAACTCAACCGACGCGAGTTTAATATATTTTTATCTTTGACCCGACCCGATATAATAAAAGTATAATCTGACTCTGATCTGACCCCGAAATTTTAATAAAAAATGATTAAACCCGACCTGTCCCGAAGAAAATTAATAAAAATATTAAATATAATATCTAAAAATATAATATATATATATATATATATATTTATTTATCAAGAAATTGGGTCGGTCTATCGGGATGGGGAATGGAATTTTTATCCTAAAGCCGAACTAGACCTGACTCAAATTTTTTAAAACCCAACCTGAAAATTAAAAATTAAAAAAAAAATCCGACCCTATCAGCTCGGATCGAGTCAGAACCCGCTAGATTCGCGATTTTTTTATCCCTATGTATATCAAATTTTTTTCCTTTTGTTATTATTGGTATATTAAATTTAGTTTAGGTGCAAGTAAGTTTTTATTATTTTATTAATATTATAGATTTTTCAATAGATGGTTAAACTTTCTATTTGTAATCTATTTATTGCATTAGTAGGATATATACAATATAGATTTAAGTTGAAAAAATATGTTCTCGAGTCATATTCTTTTTCAACGTTGATTAATCCATATTTTTAATCTCATTTGTGATTTTTTTTCTGTTGCTGGTACATTTGATAATAATCATTATCAATTACAATTCGAAGTTTAGCTTTGGAGTCTATTATTGTCTGAGCAAAGTAGGCCTATCTGAATTTTTGGACCGCCCGAAAAACATCTGGACCTTCTAGTTCTAGCCCACTCTGAATAGTAGAAGAAGTGTCGAATATCGATTCAAATTGTGGATTCAGATACTTGCAAACATTATATTACTATTTTTAGATCCAGATATTATGAATTTAGATAGTTTAAAATTTGGAAAAACTTTGATACACATGACGTGTAATGCCTTTTAACTTTAGGCGTTAGGGTTTAAAGTTTAGGGGTTTAGGTTGTAGGGTTTAGAATTTAATGTATAGGGTTTAAGGTTAGGGTTTAGTTTTTTAGGGTTAGAATTAGTAATTTAGGATTTAGGTTTTTATAGTGTAAATACACAGGCTTGTGTAAAATTAATTTTACACAGCCTGTGTATTAATGTTTTACCCTTAAAATTTTAGGTGATAAAATTAGGGAAAATATCCTACGTACATACGGTGAGAACATGTTTTCCATAAACATCTAATTTTTAAGATTTAGAGGTTATGATTTATGGTTAGAGTTTTAGAGTTTGTAGTTAGGTTTTAAGGTTTAGGAATATATTTTATGATTTAAAGTTTAAATTTTAAACTTTAAAATTTAGTAGTTATAGTTCAGAACCCTATAAGTATAAGAGATACATGACTGTTTAAAAGTCCGCTTGTGGAAAAAAAATTCCATTAGCAATGCATCAAACAATTACCCGTTAAAATTATGGGTAAAATTTTAATATACAAACTGTGTAACATTTATTTTATACAAGTTTATATGTTTACACTATAAAACTTAAATTCTAAATTTCTACTCCTAAGCTCTAAACTCTATATCCTAAATTTTAAACACTAATATTAAATTATAAATCCTAAAACTTAAACCATAAATTAAACCTCTAACCTTACAACTAAAAAGACTGTAAACTTAATTTACATAACCGTGTATCAATTTTCCCCCCTCAAATTATTATCCGGACAAATGAAAAGCAGACGAGGAAAATAAGACCTCGAATGGGCACACATTTGGAGGAGGTAGGGACAAATCTAAATGGATACGATTGATTATGATTTATCCATGCACAAAGATCATGTTCTTCTCTTACGTGTTTATGTGCCTAAATACTAAAAATTTAAATTTTAAATATTAAACTTTAAAAATGTACCGATCTCTAATTTTTTAAACTTTAACTCTAAATTTTAAATTTAAACTTTAAATTTTAATTTTTAATATAAAATATAAATAGAGCACCAAAGAGTAGAAAAGATTTCTATTGGCATGTGATTCCTTTACTTCTTCCCTGTTTTAGTATTCCAAAATAAGTAAAGCATCAGTACTTTTCTGTGAGAAAGCTGGAAGCAGGCAAAGTTCAATAGAACACAAGCTTACCTTTGAAATAAACAACATGCTACAACATTAATCAGTCATGGATAATCGTCATCTATTGAAAGATCTAAACATCAAAAACCTCGACCTGTCTTTATGATGAAAATCAAATCACTTCTTCATCAACCAGCAAACACCGGAGAATATTAAAAACATATAACATGACGAGACATTTGTTACTTTTGTTTTAGTAGAAAAAACATGTTTCAGGTTTCATTATTGTGCCGGACACTGGAATCCCTGAGGTGGAGTCTTGCCGCAATCGATGAGGACCTGGAGAGCGATGGGTAATACAATATTGATATTCAAAAGCTTGAGCTTGATGGTGGTGCAAAGACATATTGCGGCGTCCAAGTCCAACAGCCCTTGAAGCACCGGACAACACGTCGACTTGGCGCTGCTGCCTATGCCGATGTGCACCAGACCACCCAACACGTCCACGCATGCGCCTAGCTTCAGAGTGTCGATGGGACATGTTTGTTGCGCCGGAGGGGACGGATATGGCACGGGAGGAGGAGGAGGAGGCGGAGGACATGGTGTCTCCACCGGGGGTGGCTTCACAACAGGAGGCGATGGAGGAGGCAGAGTTGGTGGCTTCACGATAGGAGGTGGCAGAATCGGCGGTGTTGGAATTGGTGGCTTCACGATAGGAGGTGATGGAGGAGGCAGGATCGGTGGTGTTGGCGGATTCACTATCGGAGGACTAGGGTAGACCGGAGGCTTTGGAGGCACAAATGGTGGTGATATGACCGGCGGTATTGGATAATAAGGTGTCGGGGGTTTAACCACCGGAGGTTTCGGTACGTAAGGTGGAGGCTTTACAACAGGTGGTATGGGTACGTAGGGAGGCTTTACGACTGGAGGCTTAGGTGGCTTGGGAGGATGCGGTGGATGCTCAGGTGGTTTGGGTACGTAGGGAGGCTTTACGACCGGAGGCTTAGGTGGCTTAGGAGGATGGGGTGGATGTTTAGGTGGTTTGGGATGATACGGTGGGTTAACCACCGGAGGCTTCGGCGGTTTGGGAGGATGCGGTGGACGTTTTGGTGGTTGAGGATGATACGGAGGGTTAACCACCGGAGGCTTGGGTGGCTTGGGAGGATGGGGTGGATGTTTGGGCGGCTTAGGGTGAAATGGAGGCCTCACAATTGGAGGATGTTTGGGCGGATACTTAGGCGCCGGTGGACATTTCGGAGGCGGAGTTGGGTGGTAAGGACATTCAGGGCAGGCAAGAGAAGGTAGCAAAGTCCCCAAGTTGAAAAGCAAGACAATGAAAGTGGCTAAGTTAAGCTTCCCCATCATCTCTCTCTGCAGAGGGAGTGGGTTTGCATTTACACGTCCAATGAAACCATGAACATTTTATACCATAAGATGATGCAAATGGCAGACAAAAAAGAAATCAATTAGCAAACGTCGTTTTCCTATAAACTTATTAGAGCCTTTGGCATCGTTCATGGACTTTTTTAGTTCATTCCATATGGAAAGATAGTTTCAATGTCAAGTATCAATTAGTACGAAATTGAAGTTATCGAGGGTTGATTTTTTTTCTTTCATAGTTGCAAGGATTAAAGATAATGATTTTTTTGTGATAGTTGGTTTAATGAGATGAGATTTTAAATTTTTTAAATAAAGTTATATGTTTAAATTTTAATATTATAAATGAAAAAATAAATTAAAAAATTTATTTTATATTAGATATTTTTAAAATCTAATTCGGGTTAATACGATAATATGTTGGACTTGGATACGAGTAGTTATGAAGAAAATCGGAAAGAACGTGCATGGTTGATGACAAATTTTAACTTGTAGTGCTCTGTTGAACCCGTGAGTGGATACTTTGGGGCTCGCATGGGACCATTCCATACAAGTTTTGCAACACGACAAATCTCACCCCACTTTTTTATTATTTTAATTTCACGTGATCTTTACCGTGTAAACGGATAATTATTGGGGTTGGGAGTATAAGCGTAAACGAGCCGAGTCAAACTCGAATAGTGCTGAGTTCGACTCAGTTCGTTAAGAATTTGAGTTAAATTTAAGTTTAAATAGTTTTTAACGATCTTGAATAATCTGAGCTCGATTTGTCTCGTTAAGAACTCGAGTTGTGTTCGAGCTTGAGTCGAGTTTAATCGAGTCAAGAGTTGACTGAGCTTTGACCGAGTCGGACTTGAGTAGCTTGCGATATACCTTGGCTCATTTAAAGCCCTATTAGGAAAAAAAACTTTGATGCACAAGCGTATTGATTTTAGAGTTTAGGGTGTTAGTTTAGGGTTTAGAGGTTTAGATTGTTGGGTTTAAAATTTATGATTTAGATTTTAGGGTTTGAGACTTATAGGTTTATGTTTTAGGATTTTAGGTTTAGAAATTTATATTTCAAAATTAAAAATTAAAAAATTTTAGTATATATGTTTTTAAGTAGCTCACGAGCTTTTCAAGTCGAGTATCGAGTAGCTTGATTCGGCTCGTTAAAAACTCAAGTCGAATTCAAGCTCGAATCGAGTATTGACCGAACTTTGACTGAGTTGAGCTCGAATAACTCACGATCTGTCTCGTCTCATTTACAGCCCTAGTTGGGAGAAAGAAGTTTGAATATGCATGATATTTGTGATGGAGAAATTAATCGACAGACAACAAGAACAGCTTCTGATATGTTTGTCCATGATGGTTTTTTTATTTATTTAATTATGGGTACCTAATTTATTAAAAGACTAATTTAAGTAAAATATTACAGAGATTCACTTATTATGAGAATGACTCCTTCGATTCAATTTATATTATACGTTGTTCCGTAAGAAGAATGAAACTGAGTAATCCACCTGTTTCAATGATTCTCTCATTTCATTCTACTCCTTGCTTGGATTATCAATCTCACTTCATTTTCACTGTTCACTGCTGACAGTAATTTCTTCGGTTTCCTTTCGTTTCATTAACGCTTAATTATGAGTCTAAACATTGGAAGCTTTGGATGGCAACAAACTTTGTTTATGTTAGGAATTTGTTAGACGGTAAAATAACTAAAGCGATAACGATATAGATTAAAATGCACATGAGACAAGATTTAACGTGATTCATCATAGTCTACTTTATAGTTTATTTCTACGGACGAGAGAAATCAATTCACTATCAACGAAGAGAACCCGAAGAGTACAAATATATGATAACTCATGTAATCCCAAATTTCGGTGTACAAATCTCATAACTCGATCAAACCAAAATACTCTTCACAATATTCCTACAATACCCATCTCTACAACGTAGGCACAATAATTGTAGAAAATCTAAAAGCGATTACATCTCTCCAGAGTAATTCCCCCTCTTCCATTCTCTTATTCTCTCATAATTCAAAAGGTTAAACCTAATCTATATATATATATAGACTCAAATACTTGGTCACCAAGAACCCTTATTCAATAAGATCTCCTACCTAAAATAGATATTTACTCATTAAAGTAAATCCTAATTACCAAATAATCTTTAACAGCTAGAATTACAATAAAACACAACTTAATTACTAATTAGAATTTGAGTCAAAATAAAACAGTTTAATAGTTATTTTCCTTAGCTTTTAATGAATATTTAATAAAAAAATTATCTTCACGAATTAAGATTTAGAACTCTTTTGTTATTATATTTAAATTTGTAAACCAATCTATATATTTTAATAATTTAAATAGCGCTATTGTACGTTACTGTTTTTATATTTATTTATCAAATGCCAATTTTGAATCTTAACTAATAATTTTGGGACAGTAGGTGCAATTAACCCATATGAGCATCATATAACCCCTTATTTCATCAAAAGATTAGGACTAAATCAGTCCCTAATTTATCTTTTAGCCTAAATTTAAATATATTTATAATGGCAAATAATTAAGTCTACCGTCTTCTAGACTAATCCAAGGTCGGAAATGATAGGGAGAGCTGAGTCCTGGCTCCTGAATAAGACCGCATTGTCGGTAAGATATGTACAAATTACACAGTACACTTTACTTAGGCAAATTACTATCGCCATGCTTTAAGTTATATACGTATATATTGCAATAATTACAAACCGAACATGTGTCTAAACAATGCACGGATTTGTCCATTTGAAGGCATCTGGTGATGCATGTTTCCACAGTTGCAATGAATATGAGAGGAGAATATAAGTGGAGTAGGTTAGGTTGGATTAATTTGTCAAAAGATGGATGGTGACACTGACTTGTGTTGATATTATGTTTTCTTGTAGAGTGGCGTTATTACATAAAAAAAACATTTTTAATAGTTTTTTACATAAATGATCCCCACCTAATGTTATCTAGAAAAATGACCCACAAATCGGCCACGTAAAGGTACTTTGCGTTTAGGGAAAAGCGAGTTCTGACCTCGCGTTATACAAACAGAGAGTTTTGTCCGACGTGGCGAAACTTTTCAGTTGAAGTAATTTAAAATTAGTGAATAAGACCTCGCGTTTTGAGCTAACACATTAATGTATCGTGATAATTACTGTTGAGAACTCGCTCTTTGCGAATAGCGAGTTCCCTTTTACCGTCTGAAACCCTAAACCCTAATAAATGTATTTAAAAGGTTATAATATTGATTTAATTAGAATCGAACTTAAATGATAAGAATTTTTAATGTGTAATTAACATATGATATTTATTGGAATATATAATTTAGCCTACTTACTTGATGTAATTATATATTATGTGCAAAATTTTAAGTATTCGATAGATGATGTTTGACCGCATATAAAAAATTTTAATTATACAAATATTTTGAAAAATGGAAAATCGTAATTATTTCAAAATAACCTAAATATTTATTTTGGATTTCATATTTATTACGAATAAAAAATAATCTTAAAAATATAATTTTAAAAAATATGGTATTTAAATTTTAATAGTATTTAATAAATTTAAAACAAAATACGGTACTTAAATTATTGGTATTTCATAAATTAAAAAAATATGGTACTTAAAAGATATTATTCGAATAACCAAAATTATTTAAAAATCAAAACCCCCGGAACACGCTATCTGCAAAAAGTGAGTTACAGTCAGATTGTTTCTATCCGTTCGGATTGAAAAGTCGTGTCAACGGACCTCGCGTTTTGCAGATAGCGAGGTCCATTGATACCGCTTCGCAAGGGACGCGAGGAGTCTTATAAATAAGGCCTAGTGTTTCATATTTTCATATCATATTCTATTATCTTGTTCTTCAATTCTCTAGTATTTTTTTATAAAATCTTTGAATTTTCGGTATTATGGCAGGATTATTGAGGTTAGACAACAGACACGTGTTCGATTTCTGGAGCTCAAACCCGACGGTACGATTTTTTAATTAGTTATTTATTTTTTAAAATTGTTAATATTTTATTTATTTTGTTATTATAACTTAATTATTATTTTAATTAGTTAATTAATTAATTTTAATTTAAAGGGGTATGAATGTGCGTTGGTTTGTTTCATCAACCGTACGGGACCACCACATCCAGATATTGTCGAGTTTTGACATCGGTTCGGTTTTGGACATGTTTCCCACCTATTTGACGGTCCGAAGTTGAACTGACCAATGATAAATGCGTTGCTAGAGAGGTGGAGGCCTGAGACATGCACATTTCATCTTCCCTGCGGTGAGGCAACTATTACTTTACAAGATGTTGCATTTCATCTTGGTTTACCCGTTGACTGCGAGATTATCACTGGCATTGCGGAGGCTGACTGGTCGGGCGTGTGTGAAAATTTGCTTGGGCTGAGGCCGGCGCTGGAGGATTTAGATGGTGGGAAACTGAAAATAACCTTCTTGGACAATAATTTGACAAACCTACCCTCAAACGCTGATGATGTAACGAAGATGGTATAATATTTTTTTGTTTATTTATTTATTTTAGTATTTTATTTTATTCGAAATAATTTCATAATGATAAAAATTATTTTTGCAGCGGTTTGCTCGTGCTCATATATTACGAGTTATTGGAAGGGTGTTGATGCCAGACAAATCCCGAAACAAGGTCCATTTAATGTGGTTGCCTCATCTATTCACTCATGTGGAGTCCAAAAACAAATGTTGGGGAAGGGCAATCTTGGCATTTCTTTTTCGGGAGTTATACAGAACCGTCGACCCAGACAGACGTGCCATTGGGGGTGTCTTTGGTTACTGCAGTCTTGGGCATGGTATCAAATGTCGTTTTTAAGCCCGACACCTAGAAACCCGACCCCATTTCAATTCTCACTTGTTCAAAGGTACTAATAAATATTTACTTTCTAATTTTATTTTTGAATATTAGAATAGTTAGTAATATTTTTCAATATTATAATACTTAGTAATATTTTTTTTGAATTATAGATGGTTAGGTAAATTAACACACGTGGGACTATCGACCACAGAGCGGGATTATCGACTGTTGATCGATAAAATAGATGGGGTAAATATTTTTAATCGATTACTAATAATTAAATATTTACTTTGTAAATTTTTTGTAACTAATTTTACATATTTTTTGTAGTTCCTGTGGTCGTTGTATGCGGATCCTGATATTCAGGCATGCATTCCGCCTGAAATAATGTTGAGTGAGCCCATTTAAATTCTGATGGTCCCGCTCATATACTACGAGATAGTTGAATGGCATCCTGCAGATCGTATACTACGTCAATTCAACTATGTCCAAGGGATTCTAGATGAGCCACCAAATATGGACGCATTGCACAGGTTAACGCAACAAGGCAAGACTGGAGTCCATTGGGGCCATCATCACATGGTGCGGATGTATCAGTGGTTGACCCGTTTTGACAGGCGGACACGTATTTTGGAACCCATTGAGGACCATGGCGTTAGCTATGACTATATGCCATGGTACCATCAAAATGGGAAGCCACATATACTATCCCTGGAGGAGCGAGAGCGAGAAATAGACGTGTATCCCCTAAATCGTCCATCGACGCAGCGTCCCCCGACACAACGTGGTACCCGTACGGGGGGAGTGGCCAGAGAAGAATAACACAAGCTCCTAGGGCATCATCATCGGGAATAACGCAGGCACCCCTACAGTCAGCCTACCGACCAGAGACCTCGGTGCCAGAACCTGTTTTCCAGCACTCAACGTTCTTGTCATTTCAACCAACAGGTAGTAGTCCATCGTTCAATCAAATGAGGAGTCCGTTAGAAGGTTTTTTCACAGACGTATTTCGTCCGCTTATGATGGTTCCCCCAGTCTACTATCTAACGGTGCCTTTTGGATATGTTCCTTCAGTTTATCAATTTTCACATTCGCCCTACAGTTCGGATCTGGTATTGTTGATCAGACACCACAATAGAGCCTATTCTACACAGTCCTGGTACGAGTGGTGGGACTTCAAATGTATTTAGGGTAGGCGATGATGATGACGATGATGACGACGACGACGATGATCGTGGTGGTATTGTTTGAAGGAATCCAGCTCGAGCTCGTCGTCCACCGCGGTGCGGTACGGGTGGACATAGGCGGCATTTGGATGTTTTTATTATTTTTTATTTATGTAAAATGATGCATTTTTATCGAAAAAACTATGTTATATATAAGTTTATAATTACAATTTCTTATTTTTCATTATAGGTTTAGTTTATAATTATAATTTCTCATTTCTTTATTATAAATACTTAAGAACTACTTAGCAACCGAAGTAACTTGATAACATTATAGGTTTAATTTATAATTAAAATTTCTCATTTTTCATTATAAATACTTAACTACTTAACAACCTAAATAACATTAACAACCTAAGTTACGTTTAATTGTTCCTTCGTCTTTTGATGAAGAACCATTTTCACAAAATTTTACATTCAACTCGATGTCCTAACCCCCTATATGGGTGTAGCTTCTAAACATCTTTTGAACATCTTTATCGTTTGATAAGGGGAGCATGTAATGCTCCTTAGGGTCGGGCTCATCAACGGGTACTTTCGCCAACAAATAAGATATTTGCCGTGTCGTTTCTTCGCGAAGGTGTGTTGAAATCAAATCATATAACTCATTTTTCTTGATCTTGTTGTTGAAAGAGGTGTAAAAATAGGTTACGGAATGAAATACGATTGCAGAAAATCTTGCCATCTTTTTGACACGTTCGATTATAAAAGAATGAGTAGAGCTGAAATGTGCAAAGTATATATAGAATGACCTCACGGTTTGCAAAAAGTGAGGATCTTAAGACCTCGTATTTCACAAAAAGTGAGGACATGCTGGCATCGCGTTTTACAAAAAGTGAGTAATTTAATGAATCTCAGTCAGGACCTCGCGTTATGCAGGACGCGAGATCGTTTGATGATTTATATATGATCAGCCTTTACTTTGGGTGATCCAGCGTTTATTATCAAAATATGTCGCGACGCGGAAGCATTACTGCATTGGTATATTATGATGGTTAAGTGGTCATCGACGCATCTCTCGACGTCGTTTTTCAGTCCTCAAATACTACAACCCTACAGTTGTCAAGGAAATTAACGTATAATAAGTTGATGAAGGAAGTGATGAACAATGTTCCACATTCTCATGGAAAGAAGCTGGAGCCGTTAAAGTATAGACAACCGACGTCGTACGAACCATTAACGTACACAATATACCATGTTACGGACAACGGTGATGTCGAGTTGATGCTGCATGCCCACTTGCAGTATTCAATTGGAGGTCTCTTAGAGCTATTTGCAATATTTTTTTTGATGCCGACGACGCTATCGTACTCTCAAATTGGCGTCAGGCGAATTTTGATTTCGATCCTAATACCAACGTTTAGAGCTCGACAACCTATTTGCGCAGAGATTTCAACTTATTAACGACTTAGAGTCCATGCAACGACTTCAGTGAATCATCATCTGCACCACGCAACAACTTCGTTGAATCATCATCTGCTACGCCAAGGCATTCTAGCATAACGCATTTTGACTTTGACTTGAACCTGCCACCGAATTTTGACTTCGATGCATCGTCATCACAAAACTATATGATGTCACAAGATCATGAAGCATTTAATCCGTTCGACGATTTTACATCTGGACGATATTCAACATATATTCCTAGTGCGGAGTACGCTGAACAACCTATGGGCATACATTCTTCTGGTGATTTTAGCGACCTTGACCTTTATCTTGGTCTAACGTTTCGTGAGTGAACTCGTGAGCGTTCTTGAGGTCGACGAGCAATTGGTACATCTTTTTTCGTAGCATTCGACAACCCAAACCTATTTTGTTTTTTGAGTTTAGAAAACTTCAAGGAAGAACCGATAAAGGAGTCAGGCCCCGATGGTGACGAGCAAGGCCCTTTCTACGATGAACCAGAAGATCTTGAAATGCCTGACGAAGTAAAGATACTACTAACGTTCAACATCCTGTCATCTCGGTTTCTGTTTACCAACCACCATCACACTACATGATGATTGATATTGAAGCCTTCAATATTCTAGAATTTTTGCAATTACCAGAACTTGCGTAGTACAACCAGCGTGCTGATGGTGAACTCAATATTGGTATGACCTTCTTGATGAAAGAACTCACCGTGGCTGCCATTAAGAACTACAACATAGGCAACTCTGTTACGACAACTGTGAAGAAAACTCAACCAGATTACTATATTACGGAATGTACCCAGAAGATGCAGGAGTGTAATTAGAGGGTTCGTGTATCGTGCTTGAAGAAGCAAAATCGGCTATGGCATATCACAAGACTCGAGGGGCCTCATACTTGCACCGTAAATAGACTAAGTCAGGATTATCCTAACTTGGATTTGCACGTGCTCTGCAACACCTTCATTTCACTAGTCAAGGCAAATCCGCGTGTAACAGTTGCCACTTGTATCGTTGCTACCAAATCTCAGTACGGCTACATAGTTGAGTACCACAAAGCCTGGTACGCAAAGTGGAGGGCCATACAGAAATTGTATGGCCAGTGGGAGGAATCATATAGAGAATTACGGTCATGGCTAAAACTGATGTCGAAATACATACGGGGAACGATTATTAAGCTAAAAATTGTACTAACGTACCAAAATAATCGTGTCGTACGAGGAGTGTATTAATTTCACTGACTATTTTAGACATTTCTACATTGTATTAATGCATTCAAATATTGCAAGCTGATAGTTCAGATCGACGGTACTTGCTTGTACAAAAAATACACACAAACTTTATTACTGGCGGTTGCGCAAGAGGGCAACAGAAAAATCGTTTCTATCGCATATAGTCAAAAAGAAAGATCTTGGTTCATGGTTATTCTTTTTTACGAACTTACGAAGATATGTGTTATCTCATGTTATGCGTGAAAAAAAAAAGATATGTTATGTGTTATTTTTGACAGGGGCACCGCGCTCCTATGGGCAATTGAGTGTGTGGGCCCATCTTGGAAACCTCCACATATTTATCACCGGCATTGTTTATGCCACATTGCTGCAAACTACTTACAAAGGTACATGAATGAAGATGAACGCCATACTTCGAATGGGTACGTCATTCTTCAGTACTTTTCGTTTAAGATACCTTCATATTTATTATTCATCATTAACAACTTCATCATTCTTATAGGCAACTCGCATTACACGCAAGAGGTTGATGAGTTGTTTGAATAACTTCTACTCAGGAACAAATATGGCTATGACTATCTTGCTTCAATCCCGAGGGAAAATGCCTTCGATCGTATGATGGTGGTAAACGATATGGGCACATGACAACGAACTTGGCTGAGGCAGTTAATTTTTCTCTGAAGGGAGTGCGATATTTGCCTATCACTTTCGTTGTCAAGGCTACATATTATCGGTTGGCTACCCTATTTACAACCTTAAGAAAGCAAGCAGCAGACTATATAGAAGGCAGCCTATAGTCCACCCACACCTTCGCTATAAATTTTAAAACTATGTGCAGTATTCAAATGCGATGACTGCTACCTGCTTCTCACGCTGAGAACATTCGTTTCATGTATCAGAATATTCGAGGCCGTTGGAAGGCATACAACACAACTCATACGTGGTTAATCTGGAACAAAGAACCTACGAGTGCGGTGTATTCTAAACATTTAAATACCCGTGTCCGTATGTCATTGCTGCTTGTTCGTCTGTACGGGTTCACTACATGACAATGGTTGACCCAGTATACTTACTTGCAACTGTATCCAAGGTTTATGCATATGAGTTTCCTCCAATCAAAAATAAAATTGATCTGACCTCAGTTGATGGTGAACCTATCATATGGCCAAATTTTGGACTACGACACAAAAAAGGTCGTCCGCGATCAACAATGATTTATTGCGATGAAGATTTGGTCGAACATCAAGAAAAAACTGAACAACCAAAACTATGCAGTAGATGTAGGAATCCTGTACAGCAGAAGAACAAATGTCCTAATTGCTCAGGCCCTCATATTAATTAATTATGCTATCTTATTGTACTAAAATTTTCCTAAGTAATATTATCTCTTAGTTAAGGTTATAGTTTCCAGTGTTTTTGAAACATTTTTAACGTGATTTTTTACAACGTTACAGAGTTTAATTCCGTTGTTCTAATACAATTTATTTATAGACGGTATAATTTAAATTTAAAAAAATAATTCAGACCTTGCTCTCTGTAAATAGCGAGGTCCATGCCACATGACAATGTACTTCTCCTGCCACGTCAAGAATCTCTGAAGACCTCGCATTTTGTACAGCGCGAGGTCCACTTAAAACGTGACAAAAAACCTCGCATTTTGGAGGGTGCGAATGTTTGACTATATAAAGCGTTCTTGCTATCGCTTTAGAGTATTTTGTATCATATTCAAAGAAAATATACAACTGTTGCTATAAATGGCAACATATCACGTATCAGGAAAATAGTTTTTGCAATTTATTTCCCTGATATTGCGATCTGTTGGTATAAGTAGTTGCATCTGTACAGTGAATACGTTTTGATCGGTTAATCATATTTGCGATGTGTTTTTCGGGTTTCAGTTCAAGATCTACAACAAATCTCAATATTAGGGAATGAGTGGTTTTTTACGCGCTGAGATCAGTCTTGATATTTTTTTCAAGGCTGCCGATAACTTCTTCGTACGCCTTCATCGTGAAGGCAACAGGAAAACCACCGCATATAATGTCCTTGGAGTCTTTAGCATCGTAGATGACGATGATTTTCGGGTACTCACAAAATCCACGAAGCAAATCCTCGACTGTCTACATCGTGAGGGCTTCAACAACTAGGTTGATCTATGGCGCCATTTGTCTACATCAACGACACATTTCTCGGCCGCCATACAACTCAGACAAACTATAGCATATCTCGTCTAAATCAATTCTTATATAATTTATTTTATCTACATGTTTAGAGATACAAATAACCACGTATTTAGGGTAGATTTAAGCTTTAAGATTACGCGAATGCGACGATTAAATTTCATGATATACCCTTCAAACATGATTCTAAATGCATTTTACCTTTTTATTCATGCCTAATTTCAAAACATTTTCAGAGCCATTTTTATACCATTTACAGTATCTGTTCTGTGCTAATATCAGTCTGAAATGTAAAGTTAAGTTTCAATTAATTGTAGCACGTTGCTAGTGGAATTTTAAATAAAATTAATAAAAGTGACCTCGCGTCCTGCAAAACGCGAGGTCCACTGCCATGTCAGATCTCTGGCCTGCTCCTCTACTGCCACGTCAAGAATCTCATAGAACCTCGCATTTTGCATAACGCGAGGTCCTTTTACAACGTGCTTTTAAATAGAGGTGCTAGAGGCAAAGCAGCCACCATTCAGCCCCAACAATTGCAACATCGTGCTATGGCTGGAACCTTCATAACAAATCTTAAAAAATTAATTTAGTTGTAGATACTAATGGTAACAAACTACATATCGAGAAAATTTTCTCACAAAGTTATTTTCCAGATATTGTGGTTTGTTGGTATACGTAGTTGCATTTACATGATCACAACAACCTTTTGATGGGTTAACAATGTTGGTGGGAAGCGTCTTCCGTGTTTTCGTACGAGACCAACAACGGATCACAATATCAGAAATAATTGATCTTCCTCAAGTGCCCGTAACCTTCTTAATCTTTTGTTCGTAGACACGGGTAACTTATTTTTATGCCTCAATCATAGAGGCTAGATGAAGACCACGGCATGTAAACGCAGTCAAAGCCTCTACCATTGCGGATGATGAGGATCAGTGGTTCAAAGTGACCGTCTGAGACCGACGCATGAAGTTTTTGATCTTTGTCTATTTTGTGGAATAATTTTTAGGGTTCTATTGACCGGTTACAATGTCTAGAGACCCTTATGCCAATATCAGCCCCAAATACGCCTTTTGAGCTTGAAGAACAACCCAGCTATTTAGTTTTGAATTGGCATGGTAGAATTGACCGTCTTTGTCGGGCACCTCAAATACGCCTTTTGAGCTTAAAGAAGAGCACCGCATGTATTTGTCTGAAACGTAATAATTTTATTTTCTCTTACTTATTTTATAAACGAGTTGAAATATGAAACAAATAACTTAAATTAAATTAACTTCAATTAAAATGTCATTTTAGCTTGTCGTTCCTGCACAAAACCACGCTTTGGAACCATTTTCAGCGCAATATTTATACTGCTTACAATGTATTGTGCGTACCAATATCATTCTCATATGGAAGCCAAGTTCCAGCACTACGCCTCCAACCCCAACAATTACGAAAATTCTCGGATTACCAACCCGGGAAAACAGCTCGAACATGCCTATGAAGCCATTTTCATGCCCAAAAACAAGCTTTGGAACCATTTTCAGGGCCATTTCTATACCGTTTCCGATGTTTATTCTGTGCCAATATCAATATCAAATAAAAGATAAGATACAATACTACGCCTCTCAATTAAAATATTACGAAGATTATTCTAATAATAACTCGGGAAACACCTCCAACATGCCCATCAAGCCAATTCAACTTCATATTCTTGGACAAAAACTAGCACTCGAACCATTTTCAACACGTTTTTTAAACATTCTACAATGTTTCGTACGAGCCAATATTTGTCTCAAATGGAAGATAAGTTTTAGTACTACGTCTCTAAACTTAAAAATTATCAAAATTATCGGGGTAATGGCATAATAAAATGCCTTGAACATGCCTATACACCCTTGTATTTCAGCGGGGATTAGGAGGACCTCGCTTTCAGCATAACACGAGGTCTCTCAATTTTCTTTCACGATAAATTCAATATCTTGGGGACCTCGCGTTTCCCAAAACGTGAGGTATTATCCACTAATTTTAAATTACTTCAACTGAAAAGTCTTGTCACGTCGGACAAAACTCGCTGTTTGTATAACGCGAGGTTAGAACTCGCGTTTCCCTAAATGTGAGGTACCCTTACGTGGCCGGTTTGGGGGTCATTTATCTAGATAACATTGCCTGGGATCATCTACATAAAAAACTATTAAAAAGGTATTTTGTGTAATAACACCGAGGCATAAAAGACAATAGAATCGTAAAGGTCTTAAAATTAAGGATAAACTAACCCCACCTTGTTGTCTCATAATGTTAGCACTATGTCAAATCAGGTTATTCACTCCACTTTCTACAAAGTATGTCTCAATGTAGATTAAACCCTTTATATTCTCTCTCTTAAAGTCTTATCCTCCCCCTTCTCTCTAAATTTTTTTTTAAAAAAAATCTTCACTGGTCTGTATTCCACCTCTTGTTTTCTCTCTACATGTTTCCTAGCTTCCCTCGCTTTTTTGGTGTGATGTTCCGACGCACCTATTTGGCCTGCTCGATGAGAAGCGTAGAGAACGTTCTTCTCATTGTTTTCACTTTTTGCTCTTTGGTTATGGTGTTAGCTCGGATCTCTCAGAGGTGACCTGTTATTTCTTTCCCAGCGTGTAACGACCCGAATTTTGGGTTAGCGAATCGAGTCTTGGACCGGGTATTGGGCCTTAGGTTGAAGACCCAATTAAGAAGTTGCATTTGGGCGTTGGGTGGATAAAGAAAATGAGAGAGTGTAAAAATAAAAAGTGTAACACCCTCTACCGGGATGCTACAATTGGGCCACAAGCCCGAACCATTCCCATAAAATTTTCGCTCTTAAAAGCCAGAAAAAAATTAAGTTTTATGAATCCGAACGCGACATCTTAAGCATTTAAATCCATCTTCACTTAAATCATTCAAATAGTTATTGGAGCTCCAAGTACAGTAATAAAACATTTGACCCATACAAGTTAAATCAAATAGAGTTACAAATACATAGGGTCCTACGAATACATAGCCCACTACATCTAAGTACTTGTACTCTACCAAGAGGCCAATGTTGGATCCTTGCTTCGATGGTGCTCCACTACACTCGAACTATCTATCAACCTGCGAACGAAAACAACGATTCCGAACGCTGAGCTAACAAAGCTCAGTAGATACACGATCATTCGACCATGCTTCAGGTGAATCATAATTAAGAGCATGCTATGAATATGCTGCCAAGATAGGATAAAACACTAGCGTTACCATAACCGCCTAAACACATGCTATAAACAAACAACATCTCAATAACAACATAAAAGTAAACAAACCATGAGTGAGGCCCAATATCACCCGACACTGAGAGACCCACCCATGCTCGGAATCTCATATCGAGCTGCTCGAAATCTCGCATCGAGCGATATACTCGGAATCTCACATCGAGTCTTCGCTCAGAATCTCACATCGAGTAAATATCATCACCCAGAATCTCACATCGGATGGCATTTGTTCATCACCTGGAATCTCACATTGGATGGCCTTCATGTGTTGCAACACTCACTCACTGGGTATCCGGATCTCATTCAAACAAGGATTCATAACCAAACAAGTGCCCTTACCTGGAACGACCACAAGTGATCCACCAAGGATCCCTAAAACTCGTTTACCAAGTAATTTACTTTCATTTCAATACTTAATTAACCATTTAATCCATAAAGCAAAGAGAAACATACATTCTCGATTTTACTAGTCATTTTATATCATAAGGGACCTATTAGAACCTTTATCACAATTTATAAAATCCCCGAACTCAAAATGTAAAAACTTGGGCAGATTGCTCAACGAGTATCGATACTCTAAGGTGAGTATCAGTACTCTCTTCTAGGTACCGATACTCCATATAGAGTACCGATATGTCATTTAGTTTCGAAAGAATTTGTCCCTTGCCCCGAATCGATACACTATGTTCTGTACCGGTACCCTATATCGGTATTGAGATCGCCCCGTATTGATCCTCACCCGTACTAATACGCCTACTCTAGCGTACCGTACGCAAAGCCTTTCTAGGCAATGCAATAGTGGGTATCGATACGCCCCGAGCGTACCGGTACACCAAAGTCTCACTGGAATTCTACTCTAACGAGGGGTATCGATATGCGGCGAGGTATACCGGTACGCCTCTCACAATTCGACCCCTAAGATATGAAGGAATACCGGTACTTAGCCGCCCCGTACCGGTACGCGAGTCCCGATTTTGAAACTTGGAGCTCGGGATTGTATCAAACCCTCCCTCAACCTCTATAGTTAAGTCTCAGAATGTTCCTACACATTATTTGAAGTCATTATGTGAGTTTCTAGCCATTTTTACCCTTAAACCTCAACAATTTTTAGATTTACCATTGATGGTCATCCAAGCTCCAAATTATAAAAACACCATATACCTAGCAATACATACTAAAATGGTGATGCACATGAACACATGGAAGTTAGAAGTGTACTAACCTCGA
Organism: Hibiscus mutabilis; assembly: GCA_019671005.1. NCBI lineage: Eukaryota > Viridiplantae > Streptophyta > Magnoliopsida > Malvales > Malvaceae > Hibiscus > Hibiscus mutabilis. The sequence goes on from JAGYYJ010001218.1 coordinate 67,067, forward strand.
ACTATAAGCTAAAAAGGAATCCCCAAACTCCACATGAAGCCTCCTTCTTCCCTTGGGCCTTTAAATGCTCCACAACCTCTTGAACTACAAGGAAATGTTGAAAACAAGTTACAACGTTGATGAGAGGTTAAAAGAAGTTCAAATGACGATTCAACAACTAGAAATGAGATTAAAAACACCATTCTCGTTCTCACCCTAAAACCCCCCACTAAACCTCAACCTCCACCATTTCCCACATTACTTACCTTGAATGATATATCTCCCAAAGCTGGAAACAACCCCCTTAAGGTGCAAAATGAGATTCCCACAGTAAACTTCAAAGATTTAATCTTTGATGTGGTGATTTTGGGTGGAAAATGAGTTTTAGAAAAGAAGAAGAGAGGACAAGGATGGTGATCTCACCATCTTCTGCATTATGCAGAAATTAACTCTCCCTCATCTTTTTCACTCACAAGGTAATTACCCCTTTTCCCCAAGCCATTTTTCCAACTCAAGCCCACTAGCTTAAGCCCGAAAAAGGTTTAATAGGCCCAACAACATAGCCCAAACGCGAGGCTCGTGCCACATATTAGCCTGACGCTCGGGTTCCCGAAACCCGGGTCATTACAAAAAGGAAAAAAAGAAAAGGACAATAATTTGAATTAAAGTGGTTGATGATTGATGGAGGAAAGAGAAAAAGAAAGAGATATGATATTTTAAGGAAATATAGAAAAATAAGAGAAAAGAGGGAAGTTGAGGGAGGCCTTGAGCCTTGTTTTGCCACCGTCGGAGTTACCGTGGCTCTCACCACCACCGATGTTGCATCTAGCTCGTTGACACGAGTCGATCGATGGTCACCGCTTCACCGTTAGAGCTGTCATTCATCGGAGTGAGGAAGAGAAAGAATTGAATGAGGTAGTTCGTCAAAATCTAGTTGTCAATGCCATGAACCGATGGCACCAGCGTGCTCACCGGTCAGAAAATAGTCAGGAAAGAGCTTGTCGCTGCCGACAGGCCACCGAAGGGCTGCCCACGTGCCACCACACGTCGCCGGTGAGAGCAGGCGTGAGCTGCAGTAGGCGGGTGTACACAGCTGCTGTGCACTACACCACACTAAATCAGCACCCCGAGTGCACGTGATTCTGGCTGTAACGGATCACACCCTGCAAATACACAGCGCCTACAGTACATCTGCGCCACACTGGATCGCCAGACCACTGCCAGCTGTTGACTGTCGTTTACCAGGCCGTTGATCGGTCGTTAACTTTTTCTGAGAGACCCTACCTTGGGGTTTCTCGATGTTTCAGATCCATTGGCGCAGTCCGTTTTGCCAAATTCGAACTCGGTAAGTTGTTTTTGCGTATTTGACCTTGTGTTTTAAATAGGAGATGTATGAATTAATATAGTTTCATGATTGTTGATATGCGAGGATAATCGGGGTTGCATATCGAATCAAGTAGAATATTCGAGAAGCTAGGATGAGGATTTTAGCAATGTCAGTATAAGGTTAGTACACCTCAAACTCCGAAATGCTTCATGAGCATCATAAGTGTAATTGTCTTACATGTTAGTGGTTGCAAATTAGGAGATAAGTAATAAGCATATGTTAATACTGTTAGTTTGAGGCTTGATGATTAGCGAGATGCTTGATGAGCTTGAGAATGTTTGAGTCTGTTTTGAGTTTTAGGGACTGTATAAGATTGTTCGAAAACCTGTATGATCATTTGATTGTATGATTGGTTGACTGATTGTTATATGATGATGCCTTGCGTACTAGCGAAATAAATTAATATATTCGATTGAATATTGGTTAGAGACAATACTGATAACCACTCGATTAAATGTTTATGAATCTGAAGACTATATTCGATTAAGTGGATAAAAAACTAAAAAGTAGTAATAATTAATTAAGTACGCTAGCAACATACTTAAATAACTTTCATAAGCTTTAGGGGCCGAATAAGAGTATTATGGTATTGTTACCCGCTGATCTGAATAATCGAAAATGCCGATTAGAGATAGAAGTGAATAAGGAATATTAATAACTTGATTTATGCCTTAGTAATAAAGAGAAGCGGGTTTTGAGGGGAGTACCGGTATGTCTCCCCGTCTATCGGTACCCCTTGCATGATAAGAATTCCAGTGACGCGCTATGGGCGTATCGGTACCCATTATTACATTGTATGAGGGAGGTTTTAGTGTACCGGTACGCGAGAGTATGGGTACCGGTATGGGGTGATCCGAGTACTGATATTAAGTACCGATACAGGGTAAAACGTATCGGTACGGCTTGAGGGTTAAATTTTTTCGAACCTAATTTGAGTATCGGTACTCATAGAGGAGTACCGGTACCTAGATGAGTGTATCGATACCCGGGTAGGAGTATCGGTACTCGCTGGACAATCTGCCCAAGAATTTTGAGTTTACGTTCGGGGGTTCTATAATTCGCGGCAAATGGCTCTGGGTTTTTTAAGGTATAAAATGAATACTAAAATTGAGAAATAATGGTTTCAACCCCGTATGAGAAATGATTGGCTAATGATTTGGTAAACATTGGGTAAACTGTGTGAGGTAGTAACCCATAGGGATTCTAGGTGGATCAATCGAGGTTGTGTGGTAATTAGGGTCCTTGTTGTGTGCTGATGGGACGCCTAGATAGTCGAGTCATCCCTTGTTGTTGGGATTTGTATATTGCAACATCTTGAAGACTCCCGGATGTAGGATCCCGATATTTTATGGACGCGGCCCTCATTTGAAGATGCTTGATGAGAGATCTCGAGCATGGATGTAGGATCCCGATGCTTTGTGAACGCGGGCCTCATTCGAAGATGCTTGATAAGAGATTCCGAGCATGGATGTAGGATCACAATGTTTTGTGGACGCAGGCTTCATCCCTTTGAGTATAGGATCTCGATGCTTTATGGATGCGGGCCTCAATTAGAGCATACGATCCCTATGCTTTGTAGATGCGGGCGTCACTCCATATTTTATGGTTATGCCTTTGTGTGTTTCGCTTGGATGATCTGGTAGGGTCCCAAGTATGATTTGGCCTCGTGGGCAATGTATGATGTTTTGCTATGTTGAGAGTATGTGTTTAAGCGGCTAGAGGTGGCGTCACATGTTTATTTATCTCTTCTTATTGCTCGTACTAGCTTGCATGCTTATGTTTATGATTAGCATGAAGTATAGTAGAGTAGATGTGTACCACTGAGCTTTATAAGCTCGGCACTCGGAATTGTTATTTCCGTGCGTAGGTTGATCGCGGGACCGAGGAATACTATCTGTATGGGATTTCAGCAAGCGGCGTTGTCAAAGTTTGATACTCGTACTTAGTGGGTTGTGTATTCATAGAACCTTCCGTGTATGAGTCTGTAATTCTTATTTTGAATTTGTATTAATCAAGTCAAACGTTTAAATGTTTTATTTACTTAGAGCTCATTTGTAACGTTTTAATCGTTTATATATTATTATGAATCGTGGGCTTTAAATGTTTTTGGAAAATATTTTATTTGGGCTAAACTAAGTTAAGAAATTTTATGATTTTTGGTTGGGTTTGAGACCCAGTGTGACATCCGGGTCGATGGTGTTACACGGTATCCGAGAACTATAGCCTTTGAGCTTCGGCCCACCTCCTTCTTTTCTTCCATCACTCATCGTTATCCCTATATCTGCGACGAGATGGTTGATGATGATTATCCTGCTGCATTACCACATCACTTTTTTGCTCCGGTGACCCCATGATCAGAAATGCGGAGTTGAATCATTGCTGACTTCTGCTTCTGTGCTTCGGTTTTTTTTTGCTTTTAGGGACTCGGTTGTGCCTCCTTGTTGGTTCTTCCCCTGTTTTTGGTTTCCATGTTTACTGTTCTCTGTTATTGCCTTCGTTGGTTTATTTCTTTGTTGTTTCGCTTCTGTATTGGCATTACTTTCTGCTCTTGTTTTTATGAGTGTTTCTGCTATGTTTCACTGCTCTTTTTCTGAGCTGTTTGGTGTTTTTTCTTCTCTGTTAGCTTTTTTTCCTGTATTTTCTTTCTTTGTATGTATTTTCTTTGTTTTTTCAATGGATGTCGGCGTTTTAGTTCAAAAAAAGTATGTCTCAATGTAAATTCCAAAGGTTTGTCATTGAAAAATGATTTTCTCAAAATTTAGTATCGGATACAAACAACGATAGAATCAAGATTGAATTACAAGGGGCATATTGGTTAGTTTTGAAATTAGTAGAGTGTTAAAAGTGATTAAACCATAAAGATTAAAGGAGTTTATGTTTAATTTTATAAATTTTAAAATTAAAAGGTCTTAAAAAGTAATTAAACTAAAAAACTGAGGGTTCAAAGTTTAATTTTATTAATTTTCAACTATAGGTCTTAAAAGAGTAAACCATAAAATTTTGGGAGGCACAGAAGTTTAATTGCAATGGCTTAAAAATATAATTAACGCATCAAATTTAGGAGGCAATTACCCCTCCCACGATACATGTAGCTCCGTCCCTGTATAGAAATATAATATACCTATCAATTTAGAACCAAATCTACTCCATATAATTTCCTGTCCTCAAAAATATTGCAGATTCCCCCCCCCCCCATAATATCACATAAAACATAAAGTAGTCGGTATAAATATATATATAATAGAATACATCCTATACTGTAAACTCTTTCAGGTTCATAGAATCACATCTATCTAAAGTGTAGGTTCAGATTCAGACCACCTTGGATCACTTGTAGCTGAACTGGCATTTATCGAAACCTGTCGAATTTGCATTACAAAAGTCGTTAAATAACATTTTTGTTTGGTTGTCGGAAAATACATTAAAAAAAAGGGAACTTACTAGGATCGACGGTGACAAGCATGGCAGCGCCTCCAAAGTCACAAGTGCCACCATTTCCCTTTGTGTTCTGCCAGTAGCTGTTGAAAGCATACGAAGCATGGGAAATCAACGTGTTGGGTTGGAAACAAGGCTGGTTGGGTTGAATCGACTTGCAATCCGCGCCAGATCCACATGCATAATCCATGGCCGCTTGTATTATCGAATCAGGCACCGTCGGCTTAGCGACACACCAAACACTACCACCGGACCCTGGCCCTTTAGGCGGGGGAGTTGGTGGGTTCAGCATTGGGGGCGTGTAAATGGGTTGGCCCGGTACATTCTTAGGAGGGCTTGGACTTAGTTTTGATGGGCTAGGTTGATGTTGAGGGGGGCTTGGGAACATACTAGGTGGACTGATTCCGTGTTCAGGAGGATTTGCCGGTGAGCTATAACTGTAGCTCATCGGAGACGGCAGAGGGTTGGAAGTTGACGGCGGGGTAAAGAGAGGAGAGCGTCCAGGCTGAGGCAATGGTGAGAGTGAGTCAAAAGGCGAGTTGAGGGTGTACGGATCGGCATTGGAGATAACATTTTTGGTTAATTTCAACTCGGTAATGGGACTTTCATGGAAATTTAAGCCCTTCTGCTTCAAAATATTAACCATAAATCTTGCATCTAATAACATAAACAAGACAAAAGAAACTGGTTTTTCAATAACAAAGCGTCTAGAAGAACATAAGTATATATATATAAAGGAATTTACGTACCACAACGAGTGAAGAGAATGGTGGGTAAAATGGAGATGTAAACGACTGACTGGAGCAATTTTAAACAGTGTTGCATTAACTCCATGACTGTAACTAACAGAGAAACTACTGAACTAGGCCATGGTGTATAAATATGGGGAGATGACAGGCCAATGGTTGAACTATAGAAACAAGATTCAAAGCCAATGGTTGATGTAATAAATGAAGAGAATTTTCCTTTTTAAGTGGTTAGAATATATGCTTACTTGGAAATGGAGGAAAACGGGGCAAATTGTTTGAGGTTATGCACTTTTTGTTTTGCTTGATTTCTACTCAAAGTCAAAGTGCATTTGTTTGATCTCCTTTGATCCAGTATACAAAGATTTCCATGTTTTGAACAAACATGACAGATCCTTGTATTTTTCTGGAGATTTTCAAGAAAAAAAATCGAAGTCAGTCATGGGACATATCTTATTAGACATGATAAATTTGACCTGAGCTCGATACCAACCCAAACATTATGACCCAAAACCCAAAATAAATTGAACAAAACCAAATTACAATTGAAACAAAATAGACTCGAACTGATTTTCAATCAAACTAAATAGAACCAAACCAAAAATAACTCGAACCGATTTTACCCGAATAAAATGCAACTCGAAATAAAAGAAAGATATTAAAAGATACAAAAATAGAATGTGAAATACTGCACAACTCATCAAAAAGTCATATATAAGATGTAAAAACCTAACTAAAATCGTCCAATCTAAAAATTGACCTAATGAAAAAATCGACCGATCCAAAAATTGACCTAAAACAAAAATCAAACTATCTCCTATTTACCCAAACCGAAATCAACCGACCCAAAAATAACCAGTCTGAAATGCAACCGACCTAAATCACCAAAGACTTGTACTAAAACTAAATATAATCAAATCCAAAATAACTCGAACCAAACTCTACCAGAACGACCCGTTTGCCACCTCTATCCTATGCCAGATTGTTTAGGTAACGTTCAGTTTCAAGTGTACATTTAGAAGCAAAACAACAGAGCAATTAACAAACTTAAAATAAAACTTATCAACGCTTCCGTAATGACAATACCAATCGTAGTTGCAAGAAACTTCTCAATGTAATAAAAATATTAAAAAAAGCAGTACTGTCGTAATACCAAAGTTTTCTAAAGCTGTCTTGGTTTAATTGACAATACAAGAAACAAGGACTAGAGTCTTTTTAACAAGCCAAAAAGCACGACAAAGCACTTGTAAGTGCAACCTCACTTCTTATCTTCTTTCTCAGCCTCAGCAGCCTTCTTCAACCTAGCACCAATATGACGCTCATTCATACGTTCAACACGGAGCTTGTTATATGCCTTGAATGACTTCATTTCCTCAGTGACCTTCACGAGCTCAACAGAAGGCTTCTCACGAGAAATAGGCATGTACAGTCCCTGGACTTGGGTTGCAGTTGCAAGCTCCTCGGCAGTAGAATCACCAGCCTATTGAAACAAGAAATAACAATGTTAAAAATGAAAAAAACAATAATGCGAATTAAATGTTCCAATCTCTGCAAGTAAGGCCTTACAAAATTACCTTAAACTTGCGAACACGCCTGGGGAAGACAACAAGCTTGGCCTTGAAGGTCTTAAGCCTCTGTACATTGGCCTGAAGACATTCAAGAGATCTATTCTTACGGCGATGGTCAACAGCGATACCAATGGTTGGCGCAAGTTTCTTTGAAATACCAGCAGCCTGGTCAGAGAATTAGGCGAGTTCTTGCGAACTAAATCATTGTGGAAATTCCATGTTATACAAAATATCCTCTATTTAATCTATCTACACACTTAACAATGTACCAATTCAATTCATCATTCCCCTTTTCACTTAATCACAAACAGAGCACAAAAATATTTATTCAATCACTTGCAATTACTGTTAGCAGATAAAAATAAATTTATCAGAAATCTAATTCACAAAAAGAGAAACACTACACTTCAAAGAACGAATCTTTTTAAGCATAAACCTAAGATCATACGAAGAAATAGAGAAATTAGAACAGCAGACCTTAAGCTCTTCAAGGGTGAAACCCCTGCCAGCTCTCAACTTCATGTTGTACTTCAAAGTCTGGCCATGGACAATGGGGCGAAGAGGACCAGACGTTGGCCTTGGAAAGATCCTCACCGCCTTCTTTTGTCTAGCTAGAAAATCCCAAATCACCATCATTTAAACATCGATTCCAATCAAATTAGGGGCATTCATGGTTAACCGTAGTATTTTGGTTAATACATTATTTTTAGACATTATTATCTAATTATACTCAGAACAAAACCTACAAGTTAACTGTGGTAGTATGTTGATTAACTCTGAACAGCCTGACTCAAATAACCTACATCAATCTTTTTACAAAAAGCAAAAAAACATATTAAAACCACAAAACTCACCAATTCTTCTTCTAGCCTTTCGTGCCGGTTGATTGAACCAAGTTTTGACATAGTTCTGCCAGTGCTTCTTAAAGTGCCCGTTTGGAATAACATTGTTATGCTTCACCATGGCTTACCTGTTGTAAAAAATGAGAAGAAAACATCAGATGATTGAAAAATCTGAAATGGAAAATGGAAAGATAATATACGAGACGAAAGGAGGTGAGCAGCTCACCTTCGGCTGGGGGAGATGAAAGGAGCAAATAAAAGAAATGAAACCCTAGGCCCTGTTTTAGGGTTTCTATTGGCTCATATATTTATATCTTGTTTTTTCATTAGACGGTCTTCAGTAACCCTAGCATCATCGGACGGTTGAGAAAGAACTGGGCTCAAAACATAGTTTTAAGATGTTTGAGATTTGAGAAAACAAAGTTGGATATCAAAACTTAAATGGGCTAGTATTTTTGGGTCTTAAAACTAGTCCAACTGCTTTCAAATAAAAATAACAATTAATTAATATTAATATAATTATTATTTGATAAACTAAAAAAATTTACACAAACATATATATTTTAAATTTAAAATTTAAAATTCAAACCTATAACCCTAAACCTTATTTTCATTCCCTATAATATAAAACCCTAACTTTAAACTAAATCTTTTTTTAAAACTTGAAACCATACAACTTTATTAATAAACAAAAAAAATTAAGAATATAACCTTTCAAAGGTTTCAAATATCCAAAAAACAAAAAAAAATGATAAATCGAAGAAAAAAAAACTAAAGGGCTGCTCAGGCCAAATTAGACACTTCCTCTTTGTACTACAGAGAATCTCTAAAGTCTGTTATATAAAGAGTCCCCTGGGGAGTTGTCAAAACATGAACTAAATGAAATCTTCAATAAAAAATTCTAAATACCTTTTACGTCGGTTCCATAGGCTCCGATCCGCTACACAGTTCTGATTATATTGGCAGACAACCACAAAAGGGATCAAACTATCCAAGACCACCGACAAACCCAAATCAAGAACAAACGTTGCGAGGAACACTACACGAGCATCAAGCGGACGCAAAAGTATCCGGAAAATATGTCACAAGATAGAGACGTGTCATAAGACAGAGACGTGGCATAAAGACATAAAAAGATGTGCCACAAAGGTAGAGAAAAACAAACCAATAAGATTTGGGAGAAGAAGATAACCAAAACACATAAAATTTTATTAAAAAAACTAAAGCGAGATATAAGAAAACATGGAGAGGATTGAACACCGGCGATCAACGACCAACACCAAGACTGATGTCGCCGATCGCCGGCTAAAACAATATCACTTTAAACTAAATCTTTAAACTCTAAAATAACTTTGCTTCCATATAACTCCACTTATGGAACGGTTTTATTCCACCACTCGTGTATAAGATAATATTTTATGTTAATATACATTATCAAAAATAACAAAATATGTTAAATTAATATATCGTGTTGTAGAACCCAACAAGTTGTCTTAGTGGAAAAGTGGATGATACTCATCATAGGAGACCCGAGTTCAATCACTTTGTCTGTAAGGTGTGTGTGCATTGTCAAAGAGTTAAGAATATGTATGAACAAATACTACCTTCTAATCACTTTGTCTGTAAGTTTGACTACCGGTTAATTTAGTTCGAAATTGATCAATTAACCGAATTAATTAAAATTTTAATATCTAACTAATAGATTTTTAGTTTTAAGCTCAAGTTTCAACAATGACCCATAATATTTAGAATTCAATATCTACCAAAAATATATTGTTAATTTATTGCTACTTAAACTGTTATTTTGAATTAAAATTAAAAAATTTATTAAAAAAAGTTAAGTTAATTATTTTAAAAAATTGGTTCCGTTAACAATTAAAACTTTTAAGAGTTCAACTTTTCTAGTTTTTATTTTTTATTATTTTTGGATAAATTTGGCTATTAACCTTTTAAAAGAAGTTAAATCCTTACTTTTTAATAGATAACGATTAAAAGTTAATTTTTTAATAGACATGACATTCCACTCCGTATCTTTTAAGCATGACACAAAATTTTAAAAATAAAAATAAAATTTTAGATGTGTACAACATACGAACACAAAATTAAAATTATTTAAACATGAGTAATTAGATTTTTTTTTACCTCAGAACTAACTAGATTTGATCAATTCAAACTCACCATAATTATATAACACGAATGTAATACGAAAAAAAATCAAAACTTGTGTCTACATATAAAATAATATAAACAAACAATTAACACAAATAAAGATACATGAAACAAAAATGGGCAAGTTATTTAATAGCATAAGGTTAATTTAACTCTTAATATTTATATTTTTTAAATTAACTTTTTTTAAATAAATATGATGCTCAATTATTCAAAAAAAGAGTCAAGTTAGTTTTAATGAAATATCGAGTAAAATATTAATTTTTTAATATTTTTAAAGTAGCAACTCATATAGTTCACATGTACTTCATGTTAACGGCATTAATATTATTATAGACATATATTTACGCCATGTTTGTTTGGCTTGTAACTGGCGTGATGTATTATTTAACATTCTTGTATTACGAAAAGTACAAATAATCATGTGTTTAGTAGAGGTGATATTTAATACTTCGTATTATTTAATAAGCAAGTTAGATGATATTTATCACTGACCCACAGATAGTATTTATTTAACACGTTCATTTTACGACAATTTTGTCAATTATACCTCATAGTACTATTTTTCACGCATGTAAATACGCTAACCCTAAACCATAAATATTAAACACTAGACCCTAAACACAAAACCCTCATGTTATTTTCACATATTTACATCAATGTGAATATATTAACTCTAAACCCTAAATCGCAAACACTAAACCCTAAATCATGAACACTAACCCAAATCGTAAAATAAAATAAGATACCAGTAATAACGAAATTTTATATTTGTTTGGAATAAGATATCAATAAATAAGATATCACTAAACCCTAAATCATGAACACTACCCTAAATTTGTTTGGAATATTTGTTAACCCAAGAACAACCAAACATTTTATATTTTTAAATAATAAAATAAGATATCTGTAATAACGAAATATTATAATGAATATAATAAAGTAAATAATAAAATAGGATATTAGTAATAATAAAATATCATATTAGAGCTAATAATAATATATGGTAAATAATGTAAGTAATAACAAATAAACGTAACAATATGCTAATAATAAAATGTGGTTAAAATATTAATAAGATCATATAATAAGTAATAATAAATATAATAAGAATAATATGCCCATAATAGTATAATAATAATAATAATAATAATAATAATATAAGGTTAAAAATATAAATAAACACCAAATAAATAATATTAGTAAGACTAAATGACAATAATATCGTTTCTTTAAATAACAAAATATATTGTTATTAAAACCATAAAAGTTGTATAAAACATAGGAACCGATTAAAATCACAAAAGTGGTATAAAACAAGTTTAAAATAAGATTAGTGACAAAACATCTCGCTTAAACAACACGATAAGCGAATCAAATCTATAAAAACACATAAAAATTACCTTAAAAGCCACAAGAAAATTTTCTCAAAATTTCAGGAGACAGTCATATATGACCATTATTAATTCACGATGCAGGATTAATGTTCCCCACCTCTTTTAGTTGTAATATTATTCTCCCACTTAATCTCGTAACACTCTCATAAAATTGGGTGCTCAACACTAGGATGTTCGACGTGAAATCGGGCAATTAATGATTTATATTATACATAAATAGTGGATTTAGTTTATATACTCTAATTTGGTATTTTTAGTTCTCTTGGTTTTTAAAGTCTGAAATTATGGTTATAGTCCAAATTTTATTTATAAAATCTATTAAATCAAATTATAATATTAATCTCTCTATTATGCATAAATTGTTTTAATTAATGTTCTCCTTATCATTTTTATATATGTAATTTAGATGTTGTTTGATAAACTGAAAAAATTAAGTTGTAAAAATTAAGTAATGAAAAATTAAATGTTTAATTAAATTATAATTTTATTTGTTTCACAATTAAAATATTGAATATAATTAGATGGGATAGGATCCAGCGTAAGAATTTTTAACTTTTACATATTTTTGGATAGTTGGATGAGTGAAATAAATAGCACTGGTTATGTGAAGATTATCACTTAAGAAAAAAAGTAAAGAGTTAATCTCAATTATCTATTTCACTCATTTAACGATCTAAAATGATTTACATTTCTGTGTAAGTGGATCGTATCCCTAATTAGATTATTTGAACGAAAATTTGAAAAATTGATATAGTTAAAAAAAATTAAAAAAATGAAATTTGAAAACATTCTTTGTTATCTGCTTAACACTCCTTCATTAAAAAATTCTAAAAGATATGTTTAATTTTAGATTATCAAACATGTTTAAAAATTCAGTCCATTAAATTTTTTTAATAATTTATCAAACAAATCCTTATTCTTATTGTTATTGTTATTGCACAATTTAAATCAAAACTATTTTTTTAAAAATATATAAAAAATAAAATTGATCAAATTAAAATTTATAAACTAAATCTATAATTTATACCGTGACTAACGGTAATGTTTGAAAAAGTAAATTTATTCACCTGATTTCCCCCTTTTATGGGCTTCAATCCAAAATTTGTAATCAAATATTTTGCCCATTGGAAGATTTGGAGTATTTTCATTTTCTTTCATCGACTAATCTAATTTAGGGGTGTTCATGGTAGGTTAACCGTACTCTTTAGCCTAAACGGTCGGTTAACCGTTATAGCGGTTGTTGAATTTTGCTAACCGTAACCTAACCATTAAGAAACGGTTAACTGTCAACGGTTAACCGTTAAGACGTAGTTAACCAACGGTTCAGTTATAGGTTAACCTGTAATCTATTACAATTTTCCCTACATGTTCACTATTTTTTAGAGAATAATATAATTATCTTTTCTATAAATATTATATTAAAATATTCATAAAGATACTTAAATAAATATATTCTAATCACTTACGCCATAATTAAAAAAAGGGGTGTGTATATTTGTATCTGTGAGTTGATTTTTTAAAACATTATTTTATATTTTAAATATATATATATATATAATATAATAACGGTTAACCTATAGATTAACCATTAGTCAAAATTCGTAACCGTAACTGTAACCATTAACTATCATTTTTAATGGTTCGGTTAACTAAAACCGTTTAACTTTAACGGTTCGATTAATTAACCTGTAAAATGTAACGGTTATACCGGTTAACGGTTACGGTTAATTATGTACACCCCTAATCTAATTCAATTCAACAAATCAGACCCAACATTTTTTTTTTCATTACAGGTCAATGGTTTTTAAAAGATTAATATTTCATATATTAGCGGTGTATATTTTTTATGTATAGTTAATAAATTAGATAATGCTATATTATTACTATGGCAAAAGGTCAAAAGTATCTCAAAGTTTGACCTTTTGATCACTTTATCTACTATTTTTTTTGTCCAAACAACTATCTAACATTTTATTTTTGTTTAAATTTCACTATCGTTTGATGAAAACCGTTAGTCAACTAACGGTCAATGCCCGAGGCTGACGTGGCATGGCTGCATGACATAGAGAGATGACATGGCGATGCCACATGGCACTTTGCTGATGTGGCATCATGATTTTTTTAAAGAAATAATTATTTAATATTAATTTCTAACCAATCAGACGATATCACATGGTATTATCTTCTAAAGCATGAGAAAGAAGCAAAATTCAATAGATGTACCTGGGGGATTCAAATCTGGGTCATTTAGTTGAATGACTCAACACACAACCACCAAGCCAATCTACTATGTTGTTGTTTTTTCACCACTTAAAGTAGGTTGGCTTGGTGGTTGTGTGTTGAGTCATTCAAGCAACTGACCCAGGTTTAAATCCCCAGGCACATCTATTGAATTTTGCATCGTCTGATTGGTTAGAAATTAATATAAAAATAATTATTTAAAAAAAATCATGATGCCACTTTAGCAAAGTGTCACGTGGCATCGCCATGTCATCTTCCTAAGCTATGCAAACATGCCACATCAGGCTCAGGCGTTGATCGTTAGTTGACTAACGGTTTTCATCCAACGAGGGTAAAATTTGAACAAAAATAAAACGTTAGGTGGTTGTTTTGACCAAAAAAAATAGGGACTAAAGTGACCAAAAGATCAAACGTTAGAGGATACTTTTAACCTTTTTGCCTATTATTATTAAATTTAAATAAGTTTAGTTTTATTTTTTAAGATAATGTGCCATCAATTGATTTATTAATACTGAATAAAATTATTATCCCCAATGCATCCAATATTATTTCTTTTAAAAAATAAACAATTATATAAAATAGTAAAATCTAAACATATTATATATAGATATAAATGTAATTAATTAATTACTATAAAGTTAAAATTAATATAAAATTTTAATATAAAATAAGTGTCCAAACTATAATATTTTTTGTTTTGAGTGCCTAAAGTTTATTTTAGTAAGAATACGTGTCTAAAATTATTTTTTGGTAAAAATAAATGTGTTTAGATGTTTGATTTTTTGTAAAACTGTAAGTACATAAAACAGACAATATAAAATTTAACATCTATTCTAACCAAAATAAATTTTAAGTACTAAAAAATAATATAATTTAAACACCTATTTTATAATAAAGTCTAAAAATAAACCCCAATCCAAACGTCGGAGGCTAAAGGGTGGAAGAAAAAAGAGAGAGAAACAGAGGTATAATAGACAAAAGAGAATATTTACATTGGTCAATGTTTGTGGTTAAGACAAGCAGCCCCTAACTTTTTTTTCCTTTACGTCTCTGTCTCTCTCAAAGTCTCAAAACATGAATGAAGTGCGAGTCCTGTTCTCACCGGAGGAACTGGTTCTAGAAGGAGGAACCTGTGAGGAAAAAAACCCTTCGGACCCAGCTTCCATGTTCGGTCTAGGGTTCCCCCCAAGTCTTTGGAGCAAATGGTCCCTTTCCCTTGCCCGGAGATTATTATCATCGGCGCTGTTCGATGAAAACATGTATGCCTGGTTTTGCTGTTGCTGTTGCTGTTGGTGATATTGCAATTGAAATCCGACAGGAGGAGCCGTGAGGGAACTGGTGTTAAGATGGGGTTGACGTCCTCCGAAACTGAACTCGAAAGCCGGTCCACCCGGGCGGGCTGAGCCTTGTGTACAAGTAGGACCGCCGGTGAATTGTTGAACCATGGCTCGGAAATTTGTTGCGTCGGTGTTGAACAAAGTGGTGGGGGTTCGCCTTGAAGCCCTTGATCGTTTTCGAGCTGGCTTCCCAACGCGGCCTTCGGGACTCAAATGGCCGCCTCCACTTGAACTAACCGGGACCGAGTCCGAGCCTCCTGCACTTGATGCGGCCGTTGTGGTAACAACGGTGGTATCGTAGTCGTAGCTTTGTTCGCCAAACACTGGCTCCTGATTCGAAAGATTTTGTTGGTAAAAGTGAGACCAGTCGGTGGGACTAGACATGGGAAAGAAGAACAGTTATAGTAGCTAAAAATCCCGGAGAAATGTTTCCTTTTTTTCCCGGTATGTTAGTGTGTGTTTGAGGGGAAAGAAGTGAACGGGAATAAGAGAGCGTAAGATAATGATATTTATGGTAGCGGTCTCAAAGGGAGAATAATGGGAAAATCGTTGCCATTAACTTTTGTTATAGTTAGATGCCTGAAAGCAACACCAAGTGGCGCAGGGCGGAAATATAATATAAGTGTTTGCCAGATTTTTTTTTAAATAGTGTTGTTGAAATATAAAATAAATTTTATTGTTTTATATATTTTTTAAATAATTTTTATTGTTAAGTTATTTTAAATACCAAAATAACTTTTATTATTGTATATATATTTTCAATTTTTTTATAATTGTATAATAATATTTAGTATTTTTAATTTTTTAAAATATTTTAATCTTTTGAAAAATTATTATTTTTTAGTTTTAAATAAATTTCAGAATTAAAAATATTTTTTGTATTTTAAAATTTTTTTTCCAAATTTTTATTTTTTTTAGATTTTTGGGTTTTTTTATATATTTTTCAAAAATTAAATTTTAAAAGTTCCTAGAAATGACAAGTGACATTATCATGTTGCGACACATGCTAAGAAGATCTTTTAAAAAAATCGTTAAAGTTAATTGTCAACGTTGGTCAAAGGGTCAAATTGATTTTTTTTCTTGAGTTTGAGGGCTTAATTGAGTATAAAAAAATTTAGGGGCTTAATTAATTTTTTTACAAAAATTTAAGGCTTATTGAACCCTCAAGTTAAAAATATTTTTTAATAGAATACGTCAAAAAAAAATTGTTGAATATAAACACTAATACAAGCATTATAAAAAATCGATTATACTACAAGCTGACAGAAGTTAACAGCACTGCAGGCCGACTTCAAACATAAAAATGTGCTTGGCTGCACGTCACTTCAGTAACTCTTATATGAGCAAATAATCAATGGAACACACTATTTCACAAATATTATTTTTAAATAATATTGTTTGAATAATTTATCCCAAAATTATAAGTTTGTAAAATTTTAACATTATTTAGATATTTTTTATGTCAACTGAATTAAAATTAAATTGAATAATAGAATGGTATCTAATATTGGTGCCTAAATATATTGGTGTTCATTCTCGGGTACCCGATATTAGATTATTCGGTCAGGTCTCGGCTCGTAATTATCGATTACTCGCAAAATTGGGTATCAGGTACTCGGTTCATTTATTTATTTATTTTTAAATTTAAAAGTTTTAAAAAATCACGTATTAAATACATAAAATTTAAAAATTCATAATACATAATTTGAAAACAAAAATAATAATTAAAGTCTAAATTACATTAAGCCTCAACTAAACAAAGCAGTGTAAACAAAAGAGAAATAAATAACTAAACACCAGTGCAACCGTGGCTAGCAACTTGCCGAGTCCTCCACTAGCATTGTATGAATCTCATGCGGGGATTGAGGAAATCGAATGATTCCGAACTCATCAGACGAGGTTATTTTTGAAAAATTAAAGTTTTAGGGTAAAGTATTAAAAATATTAATCTCATTTTTTTTCGAATATTACATTAACAAATTAATAACCATATTTTTTAAAAATGTAAAACTAAAAAAATCCATAATACAAACATAGAAAAAATTTAGATATTTAAATTTAATTTTAGGGTAAAATATTAAGGAACCTAAAATAAAAATATAATTTAAAATTAAAAAATAAATATATTAAAAGTATCGGGTTGGGTCGGGTACTCAGTTATAAAAATATTTCGGCTCAGACCTGGCCCAACTACCTGAAAAATTCTCATGTTGGGTACCAGGTCCGGTCGAATAATTTTTTAAAGAATTACACGATTTTTTAAGGTTCAGGTCGGTGGGTGGAATATTTTTGAACACCCCTACCTATATATATACTACTAAATAAAATTAATTTTATGCTAAATGTTTTCATCATCTTTTTGTCTGAAAGTATACATTTGACATTTAATTATCACAAAATCCGCCACCGTAGCCAAGTTCAATACATTTAAATGTTTGGATACTAAAAAAATATAAAATAAACACAATATTTTAATAAATAAATACTAATGTAAATTTTTTTTAAAAGATAATATAAACGACTGTCACGGGGCTAGATTTTGACTCTAGCTGATCCGTGCGGCCTTAGACGCCTTCGACGCAAATCATTCGATTCCTACGCCTAAGTCGACCTTCAACCAGCCTTGTGAGTACTCCCGCTCGACAACGGCCGACAATCACTCTGTGTCTCGACGGATCTCGTCATCGACACCACTTGTGTCACGGGGGCTAGACCTTTGCCGCATTTAATCGTGCGGACCTTAGTCGCTTTCTCGGTTGAAACGTCGACTAAGTCACCTGAAGTACCTTGTCACGGTCTTAGGTGAAGATCTCTCGACAAACACCTAACTCAACCGGATTCTCGCTCCGGAAGATCGAACACTCCTCGAAGCCCTCGAGCGAAAGATCGTTCTAGCGAAAGCTAATCAAAGAACAACAGAAAGAGATTGGCAGCTAGAACAACGAAGAACACTCAAGAACAACCAAGAACAATAGAAAGAGTTTTAGAGTAAATGCTTCTTGTATTACTCAAGTGAAGTGAACTGAATGAATGAAGTGATTTACAATGAGGAGGGAGCCTCTATTTATAGTTGAACTCCCCTACATCCAACGGCTCAGTTTAAATTACATCGACGGTCGAGATTGATCTTATCTTATCTTATCTGATCAAATCTCAAATTCAAATCTCTAATTATCACAAACATTATCTACACATTATATTCAAATAAATGGATAATGCTTTGACCAATTTACCCTCCTGAATCCTCCATGGATTTGGCTAAGTCTTGTGGGCTTGCGGGCTCTTTAGCATTCTTCAAGTGCCGGGCCAAGTGTGATGGTCTTGGCAAGCCCGTTCCACCGCGCAAACTCTCTTTGGCTGGTTCTTGCGCTAACGCCTCGGTCCCAAAGGTATGGTCCTCGCCATTCTCCGAGTGTTGGGCAACATTTGACACGCCCGTTGCATTGCGCACAACCTCCCTATTTGTTGCTCGCGCTAATGTCTCGGTCCAAAAACTTTGGTCCGTGACAATCTCCCCCACTTGACTTAGCGACGCCCTCGTCGCTGCACTCGAACGATCCTGGGCAGGGTCAACTTGTTTACTCGTCGATGCCTCGGCTTCATGCAATTCCCCCATATGAACTGCTCGCCTCGCCTCAAACTGTCGTTGAACATCGCGTGCTAGCACGCCTCTTGATACATCTCCCTTGTAGGAGCACTCTCCCACAAACTCTGATTTACCTCGACTCAGACCCACTTGGTCCTGCGGCAAAGACTTGGAAGTTGTCACAACATTGAACACCGACTGAACTCTCAGATTCGTCGACAACTCTGGCTTGCCCTTTTGAACTCTGAAAGGTCTCTTCCAATCTTCTTTTCCCCCGCACTGAAGACTAGGTCTCACTTGACCTACGCTCATCAACAACGGCAAATCAAAACCAAAAACACTAGGAATGTGTTTGAGATGTACCTTTTCCTCGGTCACATTTACTCTAAAATGGGTCAGCCCTTCTTTCTCCTTGAAGTCTGGCCCCCTCTGCATTGAACCTTCCTCATCGAAGTTCTTTGCATGCATCGGCACTTTCGCCACAAAGTCCGTTGCGTTACTCTGATCGGCACTTCTTCCCAAGTCCGTTGCTTTACAGTTGCACCCGCCCGCCCGACTTGAAGTTTGGTGCTCTCTTGCATCGATCCTTCTTCCTTGAAGTTCGGTGCTTTCTCTTGCGTCGACACTTCCTACCCGAAGTTCGTCGCTCGTTTCCCACCTTACCCATTGGTGGTGTCTCCACGGTTACTATGTCCCCTAACGGCTTGGCCCCCTTCGACTCTACAATGGTCTCAAAAGCGATGCTCTTTCCCCGAACATCCTCGGCAAGCTCCTTGGTAGCCTTCTCGGACATGGTTACCCCTTTCTGCTTTCGGTCCCCCTTGGCCTTGGCAGAACTCGACTTTATCGGATCAAGCGATACAGCCTCGCTCTCTTCTGGCTCACCCAACTCCTTGGATGGCTTGACTCGATCCAGGCAATCTCGCAATTTGTGAGGCCCCTTACACTGGTAACACTCTAGTTGCTTCAACTTGCGTCGGCACTTCTTCCTCGAAGTCCTTCGCTTCTTTCCCACCTTGCCCATAGGCGGCATCTTAACGGTTGCTATGTCCCTCGACGGCTCAGCTCCCTTCGACACTGTACTGGTCTCAAAAGTAATGTTCTTCACTCGAACATTCTCGGCAAGCTCTTTCCCAGCCTTCCCAGACATCTTTAACCCATTCTGCTCATGGTCTCCGCTTACCTTGGCAGAACTAGACAACTCGGAACCAAGTTTCACAGGCTCTTTACTCTTGGCCTTGTCCTGTCCCTCGGACCACTTGGCTCGAAACGGGCATCTCCGCAACTTATGAGGTCCCTTACATCGGTAACACCTCAATTGCCTCGTCTTTACCCTCGGCTTGACAGCTTCCTCACTTGCTATCGCACCAAGTCTCACCACTGGCTGAACTACTTTGGCACTCGTAGTCGAACCACGACTCTCCCTTTGCTTGGCGGCATTGACACTCACAATCGACCCAAGTCTCGCTACTTCTCCCTTTGACTCGTCTGCTGTCTTCACCATGGCAGCTAGGCGGTTCTTCTCGGGACATCCCCTTATCAAATGAGGACCATCACAGAAGTAGCACTTCAACTTCTTGCTCCCCTTCTTCTCTGGCACGGACTTAGCCTCACCATTCCCCTTGTCTCTCGAACTGGGCATGGTTGACTCAACACTCGCCTGCTTGCATTTTGCGGGCTCGGTCAGAGGTTCGGCAACAATGATAGCCTCTGAAAGTCTCTGGGCATCTCCCTGCTCTACTGCGAGCTTCGCCCCCGGTCTAAATCCCACTAAGAAGGTCTTGAGCGCATCACATTCGCTCATTGCCGTCTTGCAACTGAGCAGCTCCCTCTTGAGCTCATCCACTTCTTTTCGCAAAGCTTCTATCTCAGCTTCACTCGCATTACTCCCTCGAAATGTCACCAACTTGTTGAGAACTTCTCGTGTCTCGTCCTTGAACTGGTCATCTATGGACTCTACCTCGTCAAGACGGGACTCGAAAACACCTTGGGTCTGCTTGGCCTCCTCCTCGGATTTCTCAAGTCTACAAACCCTCTTTCCCAACGACTCCAATTCCACCTTCATTGCCTCCACTGCATCTTGAAGGGAATTATCTTGTTGGTTCAACTTCTCGTACATTGAGTTGAGAACTTCTTGGATCTCCTTCGCGGTTTCCTCCTTGGAAGAACTCTCCGCTTTTTGCAAATCCACCATCTTGGCTTCACAAGCACAACTCTCTCGAACTACCTCCAATTCGTTGAGGATGCGTTGCGTCTCGTCATTGAACTTGCCCTCCATGGACTCTAACTTTTCAAGACGTGACTCCACAACACTCCGGGTCTTTTTGGCCTCTTCTCTTAGAGTTTCCACTGTAGCCTCTAAAGAATCGCCACGCTTAGACACCTTCACATCCAATTCATTAAGAGCCAATTGAACATCCTCCCGGATCCCTTCTACAGACTCTAACATCTCAATATCCAACGAACCCAGCTTCTCAAGGTTTACTGGCTCTAGCTCTTCAAACACCACCTCGGCCTCCTTCTTGAAGTCCAAGAGTTTATCGACCCAAGCCTCTACAAATTTGTTATGAATTCAAGATTCGAGTGTACCTTATTTTCAAGACGGTTGCTCCTCTCGTCAAATTCGTTCGTGTCTTTCTTACATCGTCCATTGTCGTGTCTTCTTCTTCGGTGCCATCTCAATCACCACTTTGCCACGAACTAGTCTCGATCCCCGATCACGACTAACTCAAACACAAACCACCACCACGCTTATCTCGCAACTACAAGGTGGAACTCACCACACTTGATCGCACCGCAAGCCGGAATCCACCACACTTGACCGCACCGCAAGTTGGCTTGAACACAAGTCACCACCACGCTTGACTGCAACTGCGAGCTGGCTCGAACGCAAGTCCCTTCCTCGACTCGCTCGGATAGCACTTATCACGGCACTTCTCCGATTCCACCTCTCGTGGCTCTCTCTGTTACCAACTCTCACGGCTCTTTTCGATATCAACTATCGCAAGACTTCGCTCCGATGCCTACTCGTCACGGAACCCGCTACCGTCTTTGATAACAACTTATCACCGCTCAACTCGACACCAACCGCCGCCAGAACTTTGCTCCGATGCCTACTATCACGGAACCTGGCTACCAGCTACCACCGCTCGTCTCTGATACCAACTATCAGCTACCAGCTACCGCCGCTCGGCTCTGATACCAACTGTCACGGGGCTAGATTTTGACTCTAGCTGATCCGTGCGGCCTTAGACGCCTTCGACGCAAATCAGTCGATTCCTACGCCTAAGTCGCCTTCAACCAGCCTTGTGAGTACTCCCGCTCGACAACGGCCGACAATCACTCGTGTCTCGACGGATCTCGTCACTGACACCACTTGTGTCGCGGGCTAGACCTTTGCCAGACGAATCGTGCCGGACCTTAGTCGCTTTCTCGGTTGAAACGTCGACTAAGTCACCCTGAAGTACCTTGTCACGGTCTTAGGTGAAGATCTCTCGATAAACACCTAACTCAACCAGGATTCTCGCTTCGGAAGATCGAACACTCCTCGAAGCCCTCGAACGAAAGATCGTTCTAAGCGAAAGCTAATCAAAGAACAACAGAAAGAGATTGGCAGCTAGAACAACGAAGAACACTCAAGAACAACCAAGAACAATAGAAAGAGTTTTAGAGTAAATGCTTCTTGTATTACTCAAGTGAAGTGAACTGAATGAATGAAGTGATTTACAATGAGGAGGAGCCTCTATTTATAGTTGAACTCCCTACATCCAACGGCTCAGTTTAAATTACATCGACGGTCGAGATTGATCTTATCTTATCTTATCTGATCAAATCTCAAATTCAAATCTCTAATTATCACAAACATTATCTACACATTATATTCAAATAAATGGATAATGCTTTGACCAATTTACCCTCCTGAATCCTCCATGGATTTGGCTAAGTCTTGTGGGCTTGCGGGCTCTTTAGCATTCTTCAAGTGCCGGGCCAAGTGTGATGGTCTTGGCAAGCCCGTTCCACCGCGCAAACTCTCTTTGGCTGGTTCTTGCGCTAACGCCTCGGTCCCAAAGGTATGGTCCTCGCCATTCTCCGAGTGTTGGGCAACATTTGACACGCCCGTTGCATTGCGCACAACCTCCCTATTTGTTGCTCGCGCTAATGTCTCGGTCCAAAAACTTTGGTCCGTGACAATTAGCATAAAATAATCGGATACGCATGTTTATGACTAGTTTGGTGGTTGGTGGACATTGGCGACTTCGCAGACGTTCAAAGATGTAAGCCTTCTAGTAGTTTTTTTTTTTTTTTTTGACATAAGTAAGCCTTCTTGCATTTATGTGGAAACCCCAGCTTCCTTCTCATTTTTTTCTAGTACTATTAATTGAACAAAAAAATAAAGAATACATTATCATCATAATTTGAGCACTATATTACCATAGTTCGGATAATATCAAAATAATTATATATTTTTAAAATTAATAAAATTTAAGTTACACATAATATTTTTCAGTAATTAAATTTTAATTTAATTAATTCTCTTAAAAACAATAATAATAATAATAATAATAATAATAATAAAAGGACCTATTTTCAAGTGTTACAAAACAATTAACCATTAAGTATTAAGAACTAAGTAAAAAACAAATCTTTAATTCCCTTCTTATCATGTTTCTTATGATTTCGAGGTTTCAAAGTTGGACAAGTCTTGTTCATGTTCAAAGTCTAAGATTAGTCCGTGTACAATCATAATTTGAAAGATCTAATTAGTGTATTATGAAATTTGATTATAGCGGATTTTATTAGATATTTTGAGTTAATTAATGGAAAAAACTTTGACACACATGCCGTGTAAACATTAGTTTACACGTGCCTTTTAGTTTTAGGAGTTAGGGTTTTAGTTTAGGGTTTAAGGTTTAGGGGTTTAGGTTGTAGGGTTTAGAATTTAAGGGTACTGTTTAGAATTTAGCGTATAGCATTTAAGGTTTAGGGTTTAGTTTTTTAAGGTTAGGGTTAAGAATTTAGGATTTGCGCTTTTATAGTGTAAATACAAATGCTTGTGTAAAATTAATTACAACATGTGTATCAAAGTTTTACCCTTAATTAATTAGTCTAAATTATCTAGGGCGTGTGGTATTTAATTGTTGAATTGGGCGGCGTGAATTGTGAGATGTTATTAAAAAGTCACACACCAACCGTTGGTCCAGGCGGTAAGTAGCTTGGTATCGCTTAAGCAAATTTCGAGTTTAAGGCTTTTTTTATATATATAAAATATCGACGAAACACTCACATATCAAAACTAAGTTTTCAAATAAATGAATAAAGAATTTTAATCATGTAAGTCCAAATTAATCAGGGCAAAATCTTAAGAACCGATAGGATAACAAAAAAAATCACACCTTTAAATTTAACTATTAGATTGACTTGTTTAATATCTTTAAAATAAATGAATAAAGAATTTTCAATTTGTCATTGTTTACTACGATTCCAATTTTTTTCCCTCTCCCACATGAGAAGTTGCGATGATTGTGGGCATTAGTTTTACTTTTCAATTTTATAATCTTGTTAGGTACAATAAATTTATTAATTATTATTATTTTTTCTCGAATAAAAGGCCTAAACCATGGAGTTAACTAGAAAGCAATTTGCAGTAAGGAGGACCCCTCACATCACGATCAAGAACAATCACTAGAGTTGACGGCGGCGCAGAAAGGAGCACGGTCTGATACATCGGGAACGAGCCTAGTTTGGCAACACCATCAGCAAGCTGTTAACTTTTCTAGGAACCCAAGCAATCTTCGTCACCCAATTGTGTTGGCGTAGTCGATGGATGGAACGAACCAGCGCACGAGGACTCGCCGAACAATCTGGATTAGGGACAAGATAAACAACCTCGGCGTTAGCGGATTGGATCATAAGAGAATCAAAACCATACATTCTGGAAACTTCCAAACCAATGAACATAGCCCAAAGCTCAGTCTGCAGTGGCGTTGTGATGCCAACTACTTTGCAGAAACCAACTACCCAGTTACCTTCGTAATCGCGGACTCCTCCTACAGTTCCAAGCAGTGAAGAGGTAGAGACAACACCATCAACATTAAGGCATACATGACCCGGAGGCCGCCTTTGCCATTAATTAGTCAAAGTAGAATCCTAAAAACTGAGAGGATAACTAAAAAAATTCACCCTTTAAATTTAAGTATTGGATTGACTTGTTTAATATCTTTCAAATAAATGAATAAAGAATTTTCAATTTGTCATTGTTTACCACGATTCCAATTCTTTCCCTATCCCACTTGAGAAGTTTCGATGATTGTGGGCATTAGTTTTACTTTTCAATTTTATAATCTTGTTAGGCATAATAAATTTATTATTTATTATTATTTTTCTCGAATAAAAGGCCTAAGCCATAGAGTTAACTAGAAAGCAATTTACAGTAAGGAGGACCCCTCACATCACGATCAAGAACAATCACTAGAGCCGGTGATGGCGAGGAAATGAGCATGGTCTGATACATCGGAACGAGCCTAGTTTGGCAACACCATCAACAAGCATATTAACTTCTCTAGGAACCCAAGCAATCTCCATCACCCAATTGTGTTGGCATAGTCGATGGATGGAACGCACCAGTGCATTGGGACTTGCCGAACAATCTGGATCAGAGACAAGATGAACAACCTCGGCATTATCAGATTGGATAATAATAGACTCAAAACCATGCATTCTGGAAACTTTTAAACCAATGAACATAGCCCAAAGCTCAGCCTGTAGTGGCGTTGTGATGCCAACTACTTTGTGGAAACCAACCACCCAGTTACCATCGTGATCATGAATGACTCATCCTAGAGTTCCAAAGCAGTGAAAAGGTAGAGACAGCACCATCAACATTAAGGCATACATGACCAGGAGGCGGCCATTGCCATTTAAGCATCATTGGAACCTTTTCACGCGGCACATACGCCCATTGGCAACCGTGGAAAAGCTCATCCCACGCAATGCAATGAGCAAGGGTCGATGTAGAAGGACGACAAAAGGCATTAAAGACCAAATTGTTGTACTGCTTTCATATCTGTCAAGCGAGGAGAAAACTAAGCACCAAAGAGCATCCAGCCCTCCACCGACACTATTGTCAGAAATATTGGTGCACAACCACCGCTCTATGTCTAGGGAATAGAACACTTTCGTGTGCTCGGGTGGAACAACTTGATCCCATAAAGAACGAGCAAAAGGGCAGTCACGAAGAACATGCAGAGTAGATTTTTTAGGGGCATTACAGCATATACATAAAGCATCATCAGTGAAAGAACGTTTAGCGCGCTCAAGATTCGTCATTAGCTTTTGGCAGTACGCTGCCCAAAGGAAGAGGCGAATGTGCTGCGGGACTTAATGTTCCCAATTAGATCAAACAATAGAAGAGTAGGCTGAGTCGATACTAAACTGATATTTCAGACCCCATCGCCATATACAAGAATCAGCCATATCAGAATTAACTAGGAGTCTAATGCTCAAAATAGCCTGAATCAAGAGCCTTAATGTTCCAAGTGTCATCCGAGGCTACAAAGTCTGTAATACTTACATTCTTATCAATAACCATAGGAGTAAGGGTATACCGACGCAAAAGGCTGAGGTGCGACACTCATATATCATCCTAGAAACGAACACCTAAGTCGTTCCTAACGGACCACACAATATTTTGCCTCAAATCCTCACATACATTCGAAAGAGCATGCTACAGTGGGAGCAATTAGCCCGACGTATAGAGAAGGGACGCACCTTCGTAGCTTTGTATTTCTTGCGGAACAACAAGATCCACAAAGAATTCGGCCTAGAAACTAAGGCATGGCCAATTTTCATAATGAAGCACACATTAACCTTATAAAACCCAAGCCCTCCTCGTCAATGGGTTGGCACACAGATTCCCATTTAACAAGAGATGACTTTCGAATATTAGTCATAGAACCCCATACGAAGCGACGAATAATGGACTCAATAGCATGGCAAACCTATTTAGGAAGAAGACATGTTTGCATGAAATAGATTGGAATGGCAGCCATGATTGACTTAGCAAGGGTAATATACCCTGCAAGCGATAGAGAATGAG
The DNA here is from genome assembly GCA_019671005.1 of Hibiscus mutabilis. Classification (NCBI taxonomy): domain Eukaryota; kingdom Viridiplantae; phylum Streptophyta; class Magnoliopsida; order Malvales; family Malvaceae; genus Hibiscus; species Hibiscus mutabilis. The sequence goes on from JAGYYJ010001218.1 coordinate 93,849, forward strand.
TGGACCATCCATTAAGCTTTCCCCGTATCTTCTCCACGATAAAGTCATAATCAGAACAAAGGGTCCGCTGATGAATGACAGGAACGCCAAGGTACTTTTCTAAAGAATCGACAGCTTGAAATCCAAGCCATAATCTAATCGAGGTTTGCAAATCTTGCGGCTAACTCATAAAAAGATTTGTGAGTTGCATCGACTAACTCTGTACCCCAAGAACTTCCCAAATTCTGAGAGAATAAAGTCCATAATCTCAGCTTGAGCCTCAGTAGCCTTACCATACAAAATAAGATCATCCGCAAAAAAAGATGAGAAATAGCCGTACCATTCTTCACAAACTGAAAAGACGACCACACATTAGATTCAACTGCATACGAGATACAATGACCAAGCCTTTCCATAGCTAAGATGAATAAATAAAGAGAAATGGGATCTCCTTGTCGAACGCCACGCTCAGGCTTAAACAAGGAGGAGTACGAACTATTTCACTGAACCACCATGGATGGCGATGATAAACAATGCATAATAACCCGAATGAGAGATGACGGGAAACTAGCACAAATTGGAGTCTCTTCAATGAAATCCCAGCGAATACGATCAAAGGCTTTTTCCAAATTGACTTTAGTTGCTAACCAACCAGTTTTAGTCTTTGAGGCGCGTATAGAATGAATGATTTCCTGGTTGATGATAATATTTTCTGTAATAGATCTTTAGAGACAAAGCTAGTCTGAGTCGGTTTCACCAGAATAGGCATAACAAGCTTCAAGCGACCAACAATAACTTTGGTGAGGAGTTTATAGGCTACCAAGCACAAGCTAATCGGACAAAAATCAGAGAACGTCACAGGTGAATCAATCTTTAGGGGAACCATTTTATTAAGATTCGGGTCTAAATCGCCACCATCAAAAACCCCACGGATGGCCTTGCAAATGGCATCACCTACAATGCACCACTGCTTTTGAAAAAATTCAGCATGTAATCTGTCATGTCCTGGTGCCTTCAGAGGTGCCATATCCATGAGAGCCTCGTGGATTTCAATATCCAATGAGCTACTGTCAAGGGTTGCTAGAAGAGAATCGAGAACAGGGGTAAAACGATTTGGAGCTGAAAAAGAACCACGAGGGGCAGCATCAAGCGTAAAAATCCCCTAGAAATAATGAACTACCTCACCCTTTAGCTTGTCCGAGTCATGACACAAAACACCATCATCCATTTGGAGAGCTGAGATTTTATTACACTACTTACGGAGCACCGCTCTTTGGTGAAAATATCTAGTATTGCAGTTCCCTAAGACAATCCAATCCGAGCATGATTTTTGTCACCAAAGCTGCTCTTCTTCATCAAGAGGGCGTTCAAACTCTAGAAACAGCTCGGTTTCAAGATGAGATAGGTGGATGGTGTGATACCGAGACAAAGCTTGCTGGACCCCCTAAGCCGAGCCATGGTGATTATTTTCTTAGAAAAAGAGCGAATCGTCTCAGATAAAGATGACACATTCCAATTGTCACTAACCATTAGAGTAAATTCATCACGACTCAACCAGCCAATAAAGTAACGAAAATAAGAGCTAGACTGATGGTGTTCCGTGTTACCAACCTATAAGTGAATGGGTCTGTCATCGAATTTCATACGAAGAAGGTGAAGAACAAAAGACTCTGAAAATGATTCATCCCAAAATATGTTACAGAGAACACGATCAAGCTGAGCATAAGCAGCGCCTTGAGACCAGGTAAAATTCGGGACCTGGAAACCCATATCACATAAACTCGAATGAAAGAAGAAGTTATGAAAGTCCTTGCATGGCCGTGTAGATGATGCCCACCCTTTTCTATTAGATAAAGAAAGAGTCGCATTAAAATCCCTGAGAAAAATACATGGAAAATGGATGGAGGTAGCGAGAGAATGAAGATAACCCCATAAAGGCTGATGCTTAGTAGCGTTTGGGCTAGCATACACAACAGTAGCAAGACAAGAAGAAGAATCCCGAACCGTAAACAACAAAAAATAATGAAAATAATCTAAGGCAAGGGATTTCTGAGGCTTACCGATGCCAGAGACGGCCAAAAACGCGACGAAAGAAAGGAACCAAAAGGTTTCCCTGATTTTCGGATGACACACAAAATGGTGACGGTTATGTGACCGAAGGGTAGGGCCTTGCTCGCCACGGCGTGGATAGTTCAGATCTGGCATTCATGTCTCATACGGACGACGGAGGTGATCGAAAGTGACGAAGATAAGAGGTGCGACTTAAGGACTTCTCACTGAACCTTCTAGGCGGTTTTTCCAGTGATTAAGGGATATTCACGATGAGTGACGGACGACATTGAGATCAGGGTAAAGCGATGACTCAAATGGAAGAGGCGGTTCACTCCACGGCTGGGCGGTGGCCAGAGATCGAGTTGGACAGAAATTTTAGGGGTTGGGGAAGAAAACTTTTTGTATTCCAAAGGGATATGATATTTTCAGATTTGAAAAGAGTAATAATTATGGGAGATGGGAATTGGTTGAGACGTCCTTTTTTTTTTCATTTAAAAGTTGTTGAGTTTTTAGGTAATTTTAAAAATAAAAAAATTGTGTAAGAAAAATATGTAAAATAATTAAAACGATACTTTTATTTTTAAAAAGTTAATTTTTGTTTTGTTGAAAAATCAAAAAAGGATATAAAGAAAATATACTTTTTAAAAGTTATTAATTTTTTCAATGAAACATTTTAGGTGAGATAATTTTAAAACACAAAATGACATATTGAGTGAGACAGAGAGAACATTTAATTCAGTACAGACTTGAAATATAGAATAATAATAAACTCAAGTAGTCTCAAAAGACATGACTTTAGCCTAGATGGCTGAGTCTCAAGCCCATCATATCAAGGGGCATTGGCTCCCTCGAGCAACAATCTCCATTAATTGATTTTTTTGTCCTCAACGTATTCTTCATCTTAACCTTTTAGCATCCGCATCCATTACAATATCAACATTGGACATATTCAGATTCCCTACAGTAGGGGCACTGGTAACAAGAGGAGGCACAGGGGCTGGAATGCTGCCATTTTTTATCTGGCTGATCCCCTAGAAGACATCCATCCCGAGATTTAGGGATGTTTGGATGAGCATTTTCCGACAGAACAACAGCGTGATGATAAGAGGATCAAGATTAGGAGCAGAATGAGGCACGATCACACCACGAGAACTGAGAGCGGACTGTCTCAACTTGGAAGACAATGGAGCAATGCTTTGACGGGATAAGAAAGAAACATTAGAAATAGCTAGGGTTTATGGACTGGGATCAAAGCTTTTCCTGTAGAACCTTTGGCACTTGCTGAAGCCTTACCCGTACCACGGTTCATGGTCTTCACCTGAGGAGCACTAGGTATAGCAGGAGGGGGCAAGGCAGCAGGTCGGGGGGATCATTATGAGCCGGGACATCGAAGCTATCATCAGTAGAGTCATAAAGGGGATTAAACCGGGATCCTTGCATCACAAGATCTTGACGCGCAGACAAAGCCTCAGCTTGGGACGAGAACTCCGACGGGGGCGTCGTTCCACCATCATCCACGGTCCATAAGCTGGACCTCGAACATGACTTTAGTCAACATTGGTAGTAAATGGTACGTTGGTATTGTCAGCGTCCATTTGGTCACTAGCATGATTAGGGTTCCTATCATCTTGAGCAAGAGAAGTGCGCAAAGGACGGGTATCCTGACTGTGCCCATATTTACCACATTCAAAGCAAATAACAGGCATCGATTCATATTCCATAATCTGGACACGTTCATTGATAAGGATTTGAGACACCAGATGCTTATTGAGATCAAGAGTGACAGCCATAAGCGCACAGCAACATCGTAGTCCACTTTGTGTTTGATAATCAATATGGATCACAGGACCAAGACATTCACCAATTTCAGTTATAAGACTACGTTTATAGAGAGCGGCCGGCAGACCCGGTAAACGAATCCAGGCAGTGACTTTACTCTGAAACGGTTGGGAAGTAGAAAATTCGGGCGACCATGGCTCAACAATCAAATAGTGACCGAAAATAACCCAATGACCATTAGCAAGGACTTTCAGGAAATCGTTATGAGTGCTGAGAGTCACTAGGAAATAATCGTTATCGATATCCATAAGTTTGAACGGTTGGGATGGCTTCCAAATATCATAGAGTTTGTTTTGAAGAGTGGTGTAACCAATCATCCGCCCAAGGAACTTCACTACAACGGTTTGTTCAAAACTTTTTTCAGCAAGGGCCTGGACACGTTCGGAGAAACTTATCGATATCATACCATCGACAACTTCCCTCGTGACATCCCTACGATCAACTCGATATCATCATCATCAAGGATCTCATCATCGTCAGGGGCAACATAAACATTATCCCCATGAGCTTCTCTTTATAAGAAGCAGGAGGCACGACAGCAGGGGAAACAGACGTGTCCCTGTCCATAGCAACACCAGGCTGCTCAGATTGCTGCCCACCAGCGTCTGGTGGATCATCACTTTGGCGACGAGGCTTCTTACTTCTTAGTGTTACGTTCATCTACAGTAGAACCGGCAGAGTTCTTCTCAGGGGAAGTGTCACGAAATTCTCGGATCATAGGCAGCAACAGAGAAAAACCCTTGTAATATCCTTTAGATTCTTTCGTAATTTATTAATTTCCATTATGTTAATAATCATCATTCAAGTGTATACGATTCATTTATAAATGACATAAATATATATTTGGTAATGAATTATGTACCTATTCCTAAGTTGGTATCTAAAGAATTTTTGCTCTCACATTGGTGCTCAAACTTTTATTTCATTCATTGTTTGGTATTTTTATTAACAGTTTTAGTCCTCAAAACTGATATATTCTATCAATTTTATGCTAATTCAAAACAATTAAATAAATTTAACCCTTCGTGTTTAAAAATCACATCAATTTAGTAAAAAATTATGATACTGTCAAGCCAAGCGAGTCTATAGGATCAAATAAACAATTGGACAATTGCATTATATGATAAAACAACAAGTTATTATTAAACTTTTATTATACTATAAAAGTAACATTCTTGGGAAAAGAATAAACAATTTAGGAGAGTAACAAAAAAAATTAGATAAAATTGTTAAACATAAAGGGTTAAATTTATTGGTTTGTTTAGAATTAAGACCAAATTGATAAAATATGTTCTAATACCAATTTAGGAGAATGTGTTAGTTCAAATACCAACTTAGAAGCAAAAAATCTTTAGATACTAACGTGAGAGAATATGCCTAATTCAGGTATAAATGTATATTTAAGCCTTTATAACTTATGGAAATCATGCTTATTGAATTTATAATTAAGAATACACTAAAAAGATTTTTCCTTTAATGAAACCTTGGACTTCGAACGGCACATGGATGGATCCATTGAATGCATTAATCAAATTTGTTTAATTATTTTGGGTCATGTTATATGAAAATTGAGCCTACTATTGAATTTATAATTATTTTAGGGGATCAGGTGTTTGACGCTACCATATAAGTAATATAGGGACGGAGTCGGACTTTAAAATTAGGATACAATAAAAAATTTGAAATCGGAAATAAATTTTAATTATTCGACAAAAAATTTAAATTTAATATATAAAGTAAAGGTAAAAGTTTTAAGGTGTTGTTAGGGTTACAACTTGTCTCACCCCGTCACTCATAGAGTAGATTCATCCATGACTGATATCCACTAGTTGGTGAAAGCATATAAAATTTTGGTAAAAATCTTAAAATAAAAAAGAAACAAAGTATTTTTTCAATATAGAAGTACAAAAATAATCATAATCAATACATTCAAGAATTATAAGTATAATTATAATTACAAAGACAATCATAATTTATATTTCAGAACTATAATCATTTTTAGTATACTAATGTGATTATTTAGTAGTATTTGTTTATGTTTTTTCTAAACCTTTTGACAACGAACACACACCTTGTACATATATATGCTCGAACTCAGATCTCCTAAAATAAATATTATTATCTTTTTCCACTAGAGCCAAGATGACACAAACGAGGATCTACTAAAACCAAACCGATAATTATATGTTTTATAATCTTTTAATAAAAAGTTGTCCTATTTTTTTATTAAATTGTGTTACAATAAAATTTTTAAATAATTTTTTTATTAAATTGTGTTACAATAATATTTTTAAGGTAATTTTTAGGATTTGAACTCACACAAAAGATAAAACGAATGAACATCTATGACTACTAAACTCATTAGTAGATCTCAAAAGTTGTCATGTTTTAAAATTTATTCTCGTATACCTACCAATTCCTTTTTAAATTTTATCCACGCCTAAAATAACTAGTTAAAATTTTAACCATTAATTAAATATTTTCTCATTTTTATTTGTTTAAAAAATTAAAAAGTAGGGGTATTCATAAAAAGCCGAACTGATGTACCGTACCGAAAATCTAAAAAAAATGAACTAAATGATAAATAATTGTATCGGTAAAAATTAGTCGAAACGGTACGGTAACTGTATCGGTAAAATTAGCAGTTAAACGGGACGAAAATGGTTATGATTTTTTTTCTAAATGGTTAACCGAAAAAACTGATAAGAAAATTTAAAATTAATTTATATTAATATTAAATTATTGATTATTACTGATATATGTGTAATTACCATATTTAAATTACATTTTATGATGATATTAAATTGTTAGTAATAATCAAACGTGTAGTGTACGACTATTCGAACGTGCATCTATTATAGTATTGAGATATAGGGGATATGTGTTGCATCCTTTTGTTTATGTTGGGTTTTCAATGAGGTTGCAGGCAGATTGTGTCTTTGGGCATTAGTTTGATCTTCCAGCTCCTTTTACGGTTTATGTTGCCGTGTATTTGTTTTATTTACATTTGCTCTTGAACAACTTTGTTGAGCTCGTGTTCGTGTTATTGTGATTGTGAAATTAAATAGATTTGAAGTACTTTTTCTCTTTCGGTGTTCTTGTCTCGATTTCGGTTGACTCAAATGGCGAAAGAGATTTTAACGAAGTTCCTTTTTAAAAATTATAATAATATTAAATTATAATGATATCATATTATTGATTATACAAGTATTTGTGTAATTAATATAAATTATTGATTATTGTTAATATTTATAAATTAATATATTTTTCTAAACTTTTAATTATTTTAAACTTTAAAGACTTTTTAAATATAAATATGTAAGACTTTATTTGGTTGTTTTTTTAAATTATTAAATTTATAGTAATAAATATATAAAACGGTTCATGGTTAACCAAGTAATCTTACCGAATAAATCGATTAATCGTTTAGGCGGTAACCAGTTTAAACGGGACGATAGCGGTTCATTAAAATGTCGAACCGAGACTTCTGATAATTGTACCGATAAGCCGTGCCGGTACAGTTAGCCGTCCATGAACACCCATACTAAAAAGCACTTAATATTTCTACACCGTCATATTTTAAACAAATGGTCACTAAACTAACCATAAAAATACAAAAATGGTCACCTAACTTTCAAAAGTTACATAATGAACATTAAACTTTAGTGTTTGTTACAAAATGATTACAGAACCGTCAACTGTCGTTAACTGGGAGACATAGTAGTTAAGAAAATTGTATAATAACATATTTAATCATCAATATTTACACATTCAATCAAGTTATACATCAACAATGGAGGTTAAATAAAGAATATAATGATTGAATGTGTCAATATGAAGGATTAAATGTTCAATTATTCAAATTTCTGTAACTGTCACGTCCCCCACTTAATGACAGTTAACGACCCAATGATTATTTTGTATCAAAAACTAAAGTTTAATGCTTATTATGTAACTTTTGAAATTTTTGATGACCATTTTGTATTTTTAGAGATAGTTTAGTTACAATTTGTGTATTTTACCCATTTATTTATTTGACAAATCTTAATCCTATCTAGAGGAATAGGCACTCTAGGGAAGGAATGAGTTGTTTCTAATGGTTTAGAACCCATAACCTAAAAAAATACGAAAGAACAAAAAGGAACATCTTGATCAACTGGTCAAATACACTTGCTCTCGTTTATTTTTCATCGTTTCGAACCTTCTCTATATCGGAAAAAACAATACTATTAATAAACTAAGAATCAATCAAATCAAGTGATAGCATGTGATGGTTTAGAGGGCATATGTTTTGTCCATGGTTGTAGTGTAGCACTTGACAACACCCGAGAACCCTCTCCTTATTTTTTTATTTTAAATTTAATCCGGATTATTATACTTAGGAGTCAGTGTCACCTTTTACGGATTTTTTAAAACAATTCAAAAATAAAACGTATAACTAAATACATTATTATATTTACATAAATGACCATATAGAATTTAATATGATAGCAAAATAAGAGGAGACCATATTAAAAGTTCAACACTTACATTAAAGTTATATTTAAGAACCGTCTAAAAATTCATTTTCGATATTTATTTTTATAATTACTTTAAGATTATTCAAAAAATAATTATCCACTTTAATTGTCATGATATATATTTATTTTTTTATCTCCATGTTAAATAGTTTGTTAAAAATACTAGTTCAAAATTCAAATTATCCGGGAAAAAAACAATACTAAATCCATATATTTATTATTGTCTCTGTAATTATAATTATACTTAAATAAGAATAAAATTACAAGACTGTAATCAAATAATACCATCCAAATACATATACCATCTAATTACATAAAAACTCAAAGAACAAAACCTAAAAAAACAAGAAAATTAAGCTATATCCCACTTAGTGACAAGATCAGGAGAAGAAAGAATTAAAACCCGGGATCTTCATTTGAAAGTTAATTTAGCATTATTTTTCAAAAGTGCGATCAATATTTTTAAATTATTCGGTTTAAAATTAAAGTAATTAATATTTTTATTAAAATTATTTTTATAAAGATAAAAATTTTATATTTGATATTATTTTAAAATATAAAAATCAACTAAATAAAAAGAACAAATGGTTAACTTTACCCAAAATACTTTTGTCAAAAAAAAAATTCAATTAAAAAAACAGTTTATCAACCTAGCAAAAAAACGCAGGGTAAAGTTGACAAATGGTCACTAAACTATCAAAAAAATATAAAATGGTCATTAAACTTACAAAAGTTATATAACATACATTAAATTTTAGTTTTTGTTATAAAATAGTCACTGGACAGTTAATCATTGTCCATTGAATAGCGTGTTATGAAAATTTGAATAATAAAATATTTAATCCTTCAAATTTACACATTTAATTAATTTAGTCATAATTTAACCCTCATTATTGATGTCTAAATTGATTGAATGCGTAAATATTAAGGATTAAATGTGCTGTTATACAACTTTTTATAACTATCATATCATCCAGTTAATAACAGTTAACGACTCAATGACCATTTTGTAACAAAAACTAAAACTTAATACTTATTATGTAACTTTTGAAAGTTTGATGACCATTTTATATTTTTTAAGATAATTTAATGACAGTTTGTTTACTTTATCCCAAAACTTAATTGTTCAACATTTGCTTTAAGGTCAAAACAAATTCATGATTTATTAGTGATGGGAGAGTCTCATCAAATTACGCTAATTCATTTTAAAAAAATGTTTCTATTTGATAAAAAAAGTTTAATATCAACACAAGTACATAAATTATTTTATTTTTCTTTTTAGGTGTTTAAATTTTTTTATCCAAACTATTTGATAATTGGGCACTGTTTCCTTATTAGGATTAAAAAGGGGTTTTAATGAGGTCTCTTTATCTTTCAAAAAAATATTTGACCCTTTTAGATACTTATATTATCATTTTTTGTTTTTTTTTAAGTTCGACTGAAGTACATACTTTAATAAAAAAATGATGGTTTAAACATTTAAAAGAGGTAAAAAATTAGACATATAAAAAATAATTTAATCATTTATTTTATTATTAAATTACGAGAAAAAAATTGTTTATTTAAATGAAATGAAAAGAAGAAATAAAACAAAAAAAGATTTTGAGTTGATTATCGGGGACGGGGAGGATACAATTTTTACTCTTTTCTTTTGGTGACAACGATTTTCTCTTTTGTCAATTTCTTATTTTTTCAAGCAGCTTTTTTTCACATTCTCAACTTTCCTCAACTCTTCTCTATCTTTCACCCTTTCCCCTAAATGCTGCTGCCCCTCCTGTCTTCCTTTCTTCCTTTATTTATTGCTTTCATTTGCTTTTCATAGACTAGCATTCTCTCATTTTTTGACTTTTTTTTGTGGGTTCTTAATTTGGTCTTTGGTTACTAAGAGGGAAACCCATTTTCTTTCTCTTTCTGTATCTCCCAAAAACCATCTTTTTTTGTTTGTTTGTCATGGGACTCTGTGCTTAGGGTCTTTCTTTTTTGTAAGGGTTTTCTGGGTAGATTTCGGGGGTGCGAATTTTGCAGGCCAGTTATGGTGAGGAAGCATGGGTGGCAACTACCTGCTCACACTTTTCAGGTAATGTCCCTTTGTTTTTGTTTTTCATGCATGTTTCTACAAGAAAATGCTCCGAATTCCTGTTGGATCCATGTTTTATCTGTGGAGCTTACCCCTTTGCTGCTTAATTTCGCGTGAATCAACTCGATTTAGTGGCAACATTTATTGTTGAAATGTGTTTTCTTTTTTAATTTAATTTTTGTTCGTTGTATGTTTTAGTTTGTGGAAATTTGTACGTTTTCTGCTGTATTTCTTTCTTAGCTCTGTGTAGTACCATAGTTTTGAACTAATACACTGACGCTGTGAGGGTTCAGTTTTTTATGAATTAATTCTAGGTTCTTTTAATTCAGTAGGGATGCGTTGGATTCTAGTAATGTTCCAGTTATTAACTGTCTGGATGAGGAAAGATTCTGGATTCCACAGTTCTGGTTTGTTGACTTTGTTCTTTAGAATTGCTTATGGTCTTCAATTAGAGAATGATGCTTAAGAAAAGGAGGAAGGAATAGTAGATTGTCAAAGTATATACAGCTCGAATAGTTGATCTGTCCGAGGGTGTTTAGAAGCTTCTGTGATCTCTTATAGTAGTTTAATAAGAACACTATCTTTAAGTGTGTTTTGGAAGGACTAAAATGTAGTTGGACTCCCGAATGGTTCCCGGCTTTGTCTCGCTTCCTGCAGCTCCTTTAAATCTGTCTCCATGTGTTAACTGGATGAAAACAGCCGTCTTTGAATTAGCATACTTCATTCAGTGGACTAGGAAACCCTAGGAAACGAAGCTATGAACAGAACCTGGAGCCTGATTGTGATTTATTCTGAACATTGTCTCTATGCCTAATCTGGAAGGATGAGAATGAGGTTCTATCTGTGTGATGTTCTCAAATTAGTCTTGCTTTCTGCCGGTTACTTACTTACTTCCATCTTGCACTGCATGTTTCCTAAACAAGTCTCTGATTTGGGTACACTTAAATGGTTTTATCCAACTATCCTGACCAGGGTAAGAAAAAGACAAACTGCGGCGCATGTTTGGTAAAACAAGTGTCAGTTCCTAAAGGTTCAGAGATACACATGTTTCCAAGATAGATAACTATTCAGGGGAGGATTCATGGTATATATCATCCTTTTGGGGTTAGCCGGTAGTGAAGCGTTTGTCTGATCCTAATCCATGGATCTGACCAGTATGGTACTTGATTATCAACATGCTTCTGGGTTGTGTTCATTCATTGGGTTTTGAACCATGCATCTAATTTACATTTTATCTGAAGGTCAAGCCTAAATTTCAAAGATAGGTCAATCCGTCTTCAGAGGAACATCAACTAAGAAAAATGTGTTAGACTAAAACTGTTACCAGACAAAGCCCGGGAGGCATTGGTTTGAGATGATCTGTGCTTTAACTTTCTTTAATAATTCAAATATGTGGTGTATTGAAATTATCTAGTGAAACTTTTTAAGATAAAGATGCCAAATATGTTCTGCTTTATTATGACTTCTATTTTTAAATATCATACAAACTAGAACTTAGGCTAGAGATCTCCTCCTAACCTCCCTTCCCCTTTATTTTTTCCCTTTAAGGAGAACAAATCAAGTAACATTTCCACCTATAGAAGCTGGAAAGTGTAAAAGACATTTCAAAGTAGTTCTCCAGCATTGTCAATGTCGTTTTTGTGATTAAACTTGTTATTTTGATTTTATTTTTTACAGGTTGTTGCAATTACTGTGTTCTGCTTGTTAGTGGTTGCATTTTATGCTTTCTTTGCTCCTTTCCTTGGAGGGCGCATCTGGGAATATGCTCTGGTTGCAGCTTACTCACTGGTGGTATGTGAATTAATTGTTTTTTATTTATTTATATTAGGGATACAAAAAACCCTTTATTGTACATTTTTGCATGGAACATCTGTATAGATTACAAATTTAGAACATTTTTAGTACCTGCTACTATGTTAAGATCTAAAGTAACACGTGCTTGCTCTATGAGCAAATAATTTTTGTTGAAAAAGGAATTTTCCTTTTTTAATCTGCATAATGCAATACAAACATAACCACGAAATCTTATGTCACTACCGTTCTTTTGATTGCTATGCAGGCACTCCTTGTTTTTATACTTTATGTTCGGTGCACTGCAATTAACCCAGCTGATCCTGGCATCATGTCTAAATTTAATGGTGGATCAAACAAATTTGAAAACCACGGGTTATCAGTGAAGGATTTACCCAGAAAATATGATGAGTTTGGCAGTGGGCTGCATTCATCACCGTCATCTGTTTCCAGAAGTTCCAGGGCAGCACCGAACTCAAGTATGAAAGGTTCAGTGGAAGATCCTGGAACTATAGATGCACCAACACAGTATGCAAGCAGGAAATCTTATTGCATTGGAGGAATCTTTTGTGCTTTATGTGTTCATGAAGATTGTCGTAAGCAGGAACCACCTGCTGAGCAAGGCAATGAGGATGCCTTGTTCTGCACATTGTGCAATGCCGAGGTATTTTGGAACCTTTTGGCTACCTCTTTTATCATATTATATCAGGTTTAAGTTTCATCCTTTTTTAGTAATTTTATGTCCATGGTGTGGTTAACATTCCCCACAATAAATTTGAAAACTTGCTTTTATCTTTTTCTTCGTGCAATTATGGGGGGCTGGGTAACATTCACGAGTCAGATTTAATGTTGCCGATCAAATAAAGGGAAATATACACTGCAATCATTAGCATGGTGCCTTAGTATCTATAGTCCGCTATTTTCTACTATGTTTTCTTCACCACTCCTGGATTTTCATACGACATGCTTAGCACCAATCTTATCATCCACTACAACTCCACGTGACTATAGGCTTTTACTTATGTCTGCTTCTGTCAATCTACTGCCAGATATATTGTAAGGCAACAGTGAAAATAAAGCTGATTGCAGAAAATTGAACACCTTAAACCAAATTTTTGGATTCCAAAAGTCAAAACAAATAAAATATATATGAAGGTATTGGTCCTTTACATTTTTTTCATTGATTTAAATCGTACATTTTTTTGAACTGGTAAATCAATCCTTGATAGAGTTTTTTTCTTTTTTTTTTTTTTGGGGGGGGGGGGCGATCAAGGGAGCACTTGATTGTTATATTCAAACATTTTGCTGATCAGGATTTGAAAGGTTGATAGTATGATAAAATGGTGTATGGCTTTCTCTCTAACTCATGAATGATTTCTACTGTGCAGGTGCGCAAGTTTAGTAAACATTGTAGAAGTTGTGATAAATGTGTAGATGGTTTTGATCATCACTGCCGGGTAAATATTTTCATTTTGTTTCAAGTGTTCTTTATAGTCATAATTGTAATAGAATATCTGTCAAGTTGTATAGTACTGGCAGAAGCTGGTTATTTGTTTGTGGAAATAAATCTCCATCTAATATGTGGTTGCAGTGGCTAAACAATTGTGTTGGACAAAAAAATTACATCACATTCATCTCTCTCATGTCCATCAGTATTGTTTGGGTATGTTTTTTAGTCAATGGCTTTTTATATAAAAATCGTACTGCCCAGATTCTGATGATTCCTCTTTCTCCTTGGTTCAGCTAGTTATGGAAGCTGGCGTCGGTATTGCTGTCTTGGTCCGTTGCTTCGTTAACAAGAAGGGTATGGAGACTGAGATTATTGATAGGCTTGGAAATGGTTTTTCTCGTGCTCCATTTGCAACAGTAGTGGTACATCCCATAACAAATACTTTGAAGTTGATACGTAACTTGTGATTTTGTATTCTCGTAAGTTTTTAAGTTGGATCCAAAATTTTGTAGGCGGTATGTACCGCAGTTTCTGTCCTGGCTTGCGTACCGCTGGGTGAACTTTTCTTCTTCCACATTATACTCATCAGAAAGGTAAGTTTCCTAGAAATGAACCATTACTGTTGTTTTTGCATTGCACTAGCTTCTGATGATAAGATGACAAAATTTGAAGATATTCACATTCATAGCTAGAGTCATTGCAGTTTTCGAATTTTGTACATTTTAGTAACTGGATATAATGTATAAGGTGAATAGAGTTGTCTTATAGGGAAGACCGTATGGCAATTTTGACTCTTACATGGAAATCAGGGTATTACAACCTACGAATATGTTGTGGCAATGAGAGCAATGAGTGAAGTGCCTGCCGGAGCATCTGTAGATGAGGAACTGCCGAATGTGATGTATTCTCCATCTGGGTCAGCTACAACCGGCATGAGCGGTGGAAGTTCTCTTGGCCTGCAGTACAAGGGGGCATGGTGTACCCCTCCTAGAGTTTTTGTGGATTATCAGGTACTTCTATTTAAAATGTGTGCTTTATTTGTATGGAACTCGTAAAGTAATACAATCTAACAATACAGAACATTTAAGTTATCCTTAAGGTTGCTGAACACGATTCAAATTACTGAAATCTGAAAATTTTATAGCTCGAGCATTGGTGCTACTGAGTATATATCATACAACATGGAAGGTTATATAGCACTGCAGTTGTAAATAGGTGCATAAATTTATTCATGCGATAAGTTCTTTGATACCTTTTTCATGATAATTAATTTGAGCCTACCTCAAGGAAGTTGATTCATCCTAAGTCTCTGGTTTGACTTCTGGAGTTGTGACGCCTTTTGCATCTGTGTTCTCCCATTGATGTGTATTTTTTTTAGTATAATACTTATGATTTAAAACCTCCGTTGGACATGGTTACATCAGGATGAAGTGGTACCCCATTTGGAGCCTGGAATGCTCCCATCCACTGTTGACCCAGATGCAGCTGGTTTTGCAGAAAGAGGGAACAAGGGACCCAAAAGGCCTGTTCGTATTAGTGCGTGGAAGCTGGCCAAGTTAGACTCTACCGATGCCATCATGGCAGCAGCCAGAGCAAGAGCATCTTCTTCTGTTCTACGGCCTGTTGACAACCGTCGTATGGGAGATCCTGAACTTAGTTCCAGTGGAAACATGAGCATTAGAAGTAGTGTTAGCACAGATACAGGTGCAAATAAAGAGATAAAGAATGATCAGCGATTATCGCCACTAGGAAACTCTTTTGCTCCGAGTCAAGGTAGCCGTGATGAGTACGAGACTGGAACTCAAAGTGTAAGTAGCTTCAGCAGTTCAAGCCACATTCATGAGTCAGTCACACTTAGCCCACTACCTCAACCTCAAGGTGGTGGTTTCAATATACCTACCTCCGCTCCCAGCATGCCAGATCGTACTTTTATGTCTAATGCTCCATTACCTGCCATCAACAATCCCATCCGGCCTGGCCCATCTGCTTCCAATGAAAGGGTAATACATAAGGGTGGGACTGTTGATCCATTGTTGCTTTCTGCTCCTGCCGCTTCCCTTCTTAGAGATGTCCAAAGGACTTCAGTTGTATGGGATCAAGAAGCTGGTAGGTATGTATCAGTCCCCGTCACTGCAACTGATGCTCGGAATAGATCATCCTTGCAAATAGGCTTGCCAAATTCTAGTGTAGAAACTAGCACACGGGGTAGAAGGGCAGTTTTTCCACCACAAGAGTCATCTTCGGCAGCAAAGGGTCCGGAACGACAGGCAGAGAAGCTACTGTATACAGGAGACTCTATTTTCTTTGGTGGCCCACTTTTGAGTGTTCCGGTTAGAGATAGTTTGAGAAGTGACAAGGGTCTGAGTTCAAGGGAAGCTCAAGAAAGAGTAGATCTGAACTTGCCTCGAGAGTCTAGATTTAAAAGGGACTCGGTCTCTAACCAACTTCCCGTGTTTGTCCCAGGAGGCTTTGAAAACAACTCCGTTGCATCTGGTTCTGGTTTCAAGTAGACTTAAGTTTCTGCACATTTTTTCCCTCGAATCGTCAAGATTAATGTGAAAGGGCAACAGAGATAGAAGAAACCTCTCGGACGAGATGCTTGTACACTGGAACCTTGCAATTTTGAGATGTTGCAAACTAGATTATTGCATGGTTCCAGTGGTCTCTTCTCAAATGATTTAGACGTTTCACCTCTGAAAATGCTCAAAAACTTTGAAATTTCCACGAGATTATTTAATTTCAGTTCTTGCCTTGTTGGATTCTGTACTGCTGCTTGTAAGATCATTTTCAAGATTTATGGTTGATGGATAGAATTTAGAAACATTTGTTGACATTACTGCTTCTTATGACCATGCTTCAATCTCAGAACATTGTCAATGGCTGCTCCCAAACCAGTAGGCATATTTTTCAAGGGAAACACATTGGGATTTTGTAATTTTTATTTGCAATTAACAACAATGCAGAATATTTTCAAAATCAATGGGGACAATAATCCTTTCTGCAAAAAAAAAACACACACACACACACAAACACACTAAAGCTTGTCTATTATCCTCCAAAATCTTTGCAACAGAGTAATTTTGTGTCTGAGCCTATCTGTACGTATGAACCAAAGCTAGTGATCAAAATTGGATGAAATCTATAGAAGCCTGTAAAAATCTGGAAACTTTCCCAAATAAATGAATGATGACTCAAGGGGGGAGAATCTCAACCATTGCCTGATTAATTTCTCAAAAGTTCATCACAGTCGAGCTGAGGTTGAGCAAAGGCTCCAATGCACTAGGAGCAAACTTTCGTGCAAAGAGGTAACACACAGATGTTTGCTCGTCGTTATATGCACAAAGTGTTCCGTTATTCCTTATGGCTTGTATAAAATCCTCGGTGACATCAACTCCCTCGTGCATTGCCGGATGAGGGCCCCCCATTGACCAATCGACCCAAGTCACAGTCCGATTTGCATTCATTGATCCATGGAACATGTTCAAGAAAGTCGGAATGTAATGCTCATCTGGATAGCAAGCAGGCTTACAATACTTCTTGAAAAGGTTGTAGTACTTGGTGTCTGAGACAATGTACGTGGCAACTGAACGTTGCATCTCAAACCATTGTGATCCTTTTCGCCATTGATAGAGCTTAATATGGGGAAGCATCTTGCGGTTGTAGCGACCACGACCATAGCGGGTGGGATCATC
Source organism: Hibiscus mutabilis (assembly GCA_019671005.1). Classification (NCBI taxonomy): domain Eukaryota; kingdom Viridiplantae; phylum Streptophyta; class Magnoliopsida; order Malvales; family Malvaceae; genus Hibiscus; species Hibiscus mutabilis. The sequence goes on from JAGYYJ010001218.1 coordinate 111,249, forward strand.
GTATGACTCAACAAAACTGTAGCTGGAACCGATGAGATACTTGTAGACAGTTGGGAAGTTATAGACTGGGATGCAGCTCTCAGAAAGAAGAACAAATCGCTCGTTTGAGAAGTCGAGCAGTGCATTGGCTAGTAGCCGCCTCTCTGCACCAGCCAGTGAAACAGTTCCCCATTCCACATGCTGAACAAAAGAAAATAGGCACATGAAATAAATAAATATGTATATACTTGACCAGAAAGGACAATTTAATGTAATTCTGAAATAACATTCATGCTAAATGTAGTTTCACTTGTCCCAAGTGATTAAACCAATTTAGCCATTGATTTGTTATGACCTAAAAGCAGAATTTCCCACTTCTCTCTCTCTACTACTACTACTACTAGCTGAAAAAAAACATGACTTCTTAGCAAGAATATGGCAGAAACAATATTTCCAAAAAAAATAAATAAAGAAGATGGGGGGGAAACAGAGGCAACCAAACAGAAGCAAGTGGACTAAAGAAGAGAACAACACAGGGTTAAGAGGCAATTATGTCATGTCATTTGTCAGTGCAGGTCCAGAGCAAAGCTATTTATACCCCCCTTGGTGACCATCTGGGAGCAATAAAATTAAAACCAGTGTTGATGTCACATGCTTAACCAGTGGAATAAGAACTAGGTCATTCTACATTGATTTTCACTCTTTTCTTTCTTATGCATCACCATGGCTAACAAAATTAAGACGAGCTTCTGTAATGAAAGGATGGGATAGAGTTGAGCTGAGCTGAGCTGAGCTGAGAAGATGGATCTAAGATAAAAGAACAAACGGGAATGAAGTGAAAAAAAAAGAGTGAAGTTTTACAAAAAAAAAAACATGAAATGCCATGAACACCAAGAGGAAAAAGGATTTTTATTGTTTCATGACAAAGGGTTAAAGATTTTATACACTTTATGCTAGAAAGGTTTGAACTTGGAAGTCCTGATATCTAAAAACTCTACAAAGCTCATTATGAAGTGTTTAGTGTTTACAACAGATTCCACAGCAGATTTCAGCATAAAATTTCTCTAGAGGATTTGTAATAAACAAACAGATTCATCTGAAAATAAAATGAAAAAAAAACTTTTTTAAAATCTTTTACTTCGGAAGTCTAGGAAAGGAATAGCATGTATATTGCAATACTTCTCCAGAATGCAAACACCTCATCGAATATGTGAATGGCTTTATAATTCTATCAACACTCCAAAAAGCATCAAAACTCCATCAATCCCAAACAAATTACCTCTTACTAACAATAATGATTGAATCTCCTAGACCCTCATGGTTCTCTAACAAATATTGAGTTGTCTCTACAAGGTAAATAGCGTATCGAAGCCGAGTTGCATCCAAGTTCATACTTACAAAATGATCATTCCCCTAAGCTTCAATGAAGCACATCTAGAGTTTTTCAACATAAAATGTTTACCAGAAATCACAAACATCCATTAACCAATGTCACGATTAGTACAGAAAACATAAAAAACTCAAATCTGACATGAATGGTACCTGACTAGGGATCTGTCTCCCGTAGAAAGGAGAATCTATGGCGGCATCGAGGTAATAATCCGGAGGAGTATGGAGATAAATGGAGAAATACTTTTCATGGTCCTTAAAGAACCTCTCCCACAAAGGCATGAAAGGTAAAGGACCTCTGGTGAGAAACATGAAGGCCACCTTTGGCGCCCTGGGAAACGGGTACTCCTTTTTGTAAGGCGTCAATGAAGCTCTCCAGAACAACTCGTCATCCGACAATTTATGAGTCAAATTCGTTGGATGAAGGAAGACATTCATGGAAAGACAGTCCGGTTCCGGACATGGAGTTGGGGTTTGACTGCAGTTGTCTTTGCTGTTGGAGACTTGAAAAGAAGTGACCGTCGAAGTCGAGAACAGCTGCGCTTGGGAAGAGAAGTAGGTGTTCATGTGAGCGCTGGTGGCTAATCCGATGATAATCCCGGCGACGAAAACCACCAGAAACGAGAGAACCTGAACCAGTTTCATCAAGCCACTGTACTTCTCGGCATCTTCTTTATCTCCTCTGGCTCTCGCCATGCTTTTTTCTCTGATTTTCCCTTTTCCCAAACAGGCAATTTCACAAACAGATTTGACGTTTTAATTCAAAGAAAGGAGATCACGATCGCGATCAATCCAAACACCAAAATCTTTCACAAGCGATCAATGGACAAATCGAGTTGCTTTGAATTGGCAGATCCAAAACTCCACCAATTTTCAACACACCGAATATTGTTTTCAAAGTTCCTTAAATTGATGATTCCTTGGTACGACCCAGGGGAGAGACTACGGGTGTTGTTCTACTTCGATTTTGATTTCTGCTGTTGACGGAAAGTAACTGGGCTGTTAGCCCAACCATTAAAAACATTAATTAATTATGAAAAGGACAAATATTACTTAAAATGTATTTTTCCTGCATTCAACGCATGTACTGGCATTAAATTCAAAAGTGGAGGATGACAATGCAAAGTAAAGTCCAACAGGATTGTCGTATCAACATATTTTCTTCTGTAGATTTAGATAAACTTTCAATTTGATCTCTGAACTTTAGCAAAATCCCTTTCAACCGTCGCTCACTCTATCGGCGGCTGCCACTCACCACCGTCATGAATATGCCCCATTGGCTTATGTTATCCATTAACCTAGTTCGAATCTTGTATGATCCGTCCTCCCCATTCTACTATTACTTAAAGGATTATAATTGTTTTGAGTTGAGCTCTGAATAATTTGAGTTAGAACTCGACTATTTAAAATTCGGCTTCAACTTAAATCAAATATTATTAAAAAATAAAACTTGAAATAGACATTGGTATACATCTCCCTTCGTCCGACGAGGAATCACCGAGTCAAACTACCGATCCGGCGTTCACTTTCTATTCAGTTTGAAATTTATTTTGATTATTTGAAAAACCCCACCCGATTTTTAATTAAAATATGGAGTCGCCACCAATCATTTTAAAATGGTAGATCGGACACCGATAAAACCAGAATAAAAAATATTTGGGTCCGAGAGTCGGTTACGGATGAGGAAGGATGAACACCCCCACGCCGCCCAAAAATTAGTACCTAGTCGAATATTTAAAGTCTTAGCGTTGGAATTTTCGAATTCGAATAAAATTTAAAATACGATTCTTAAATGCATGGAAATGTTCTAAATATTTAAAGAGACATTCCGTTATTTAGAATAACCGAGAAGTTCACATCTCTTTACGCCCGGAAAATGATTTCTCGACTATTCTAAATAACAGAAAATCCCCTTAAATATTGTATCCTAAAATGGTAAAGATATTCTTTTATTTAGGGGTATCGAGGAGGTCGCATCCCTTTACGCCCGAGACACTAATTCTCAAACCCCTAAATAAAAGAATATTACTTTAATTTATTATTATATTCCTTTTTTACTTATCTAATTATTATAGTGCAATTTATAAAGTAGCATGTTTATGTATTTATATACTTAATATATTACTAATGTTTAATATTCATGTTAATAAAAAACTATACATATCAAAGTTAATAATTTACATAGATATTATTTTTACAAAAATAATTATTTATTATTATTTATAGATCTATACTTAAAATATAATATTTAAGATAAAATATATTTATCAAAAATATACTTATATGTATTAAGTTAGAAGTTTATATAAATATTTATTATTATATTCTATACATGTTGTAATTAAACAAAATAATATATTTTATTTTATAAATATAAACAAATACCTATAATATATAAATGTATAGAAGTATAAAAATATTATACATAAAATATAAACAATAGATATAAAACACACATATATTTTATATGATTTTAATATACCTAATATATATAAAAAACTACTATGTATAATAATACTAATTGTATATTATATAATAATAATAATAATAATATTGATGTTAATGCATGGATTTATAATAATATACATGAAACTAAAGGTTAGGACTAAAATGCACAATGTTAAAGTTACATGGCATAATTATACACATTAATGGACTAAACTGAAAAAAAATGAAAAATATAAGAGAATAAACGGAAATCAATAGAAGAAGCATGCTGGAAACTTAATACTGAAATTACAGTGACCAAATTAAACTAAAGTGGAAATTAAAGGATGCAGAAAATAAATAAACCATAGCAAAAATGCCGAAATTAAAAGCGAAAGGACTGAAACACAATTTGCCCATTTTTATTTAAATTTCGCGAATCCTTCATGGGTCGGGTCACCGGTGCGGGTAACAAGCATGAAACGACGCCGCTTTGGGCCGTGTATAGGCGCCTAAACGACGCCGTTTTACAGCATGGCTTAAATGGGTTTTTAACCCTAAAACTTTATTCGAACCGTTTGAAGCAAAAAAAAAAACACAAAACTCAGCCCCCTTTTCTCTGTAACTCGAGCCAAACCCTAGGGTTTCACTACTTCCCCGCTGCGCCGCCGTCATCAGAGCAAGATGACTCATCCGGTGGACCCAAGGCTCGGGAATAAAACGGACGCTTATACTCTTCAAGATTCGAACAAAAAAACCAGGCATTTTCCTTTACCTTTTCTTTTTTTTCTTTTGATTCGAAATCCTCTTCTTTTTTAGTCTTTCTGTTTACTCTTTTTTTTCTCTCTAAATCATCTCCGTGTATTATTTTTTTTCTGAACCTCTCGTGTATATCCCCTTTTTCTCTGGTTTACATGGGTATTTATAACCTGAAAAAACCCTAAAATAATTCCCCACTTGCTTTGCTCTTAAATCTGAAGTGATATCCCCTTTTTATTTTGCAAATCTGAAATACGGCGGTGGAGCAGACAAATGGATGAAGACGCGTGTGGTGATGGCGGTGGCGGCATGCGTGCATTGCACGACCAAAGATGGCCGATGCGTGCAACGCACGCGCAAGATGGGAAGGAAAAGGACGGTTGAGGAGTAGATATAGGGTTAATTATTTTGATTTTTAGGGTTTTTGGATTTGAACTAGATTTGAAGATTTAGTTAGAGTTTGGTTAATTTAGGGAGTGATGTTAACTTTAAGGTTTTGAAATGATGGCCGGCAGCAGCTTGAGGGGCGGATGCCGTAAAAAACAGCGACGGTGGCGGCAGATGGATTTTAGGGTTAGGGTATATTAGGTTTTTTTTGGTCTGGGTTGGTTTGGGTTGTAATTTGGGCCGGTTTAGGGTTCAGTTGGGGTACTGGTTTGGGCTTAGTTAGGGTAGTGGGCCAGTATATATTGGGTCTATTACAGACGGATTTAAAAATATTTTTGAGGGTGGGCACACATAAAATCTTAAAATCTCAGGTGAATACAATTCATAAAGATTAAAAATAATTAAGGACTAATTTATAAAAGTTAAAAAATAAGTCAAATGTGTGAAGTTTAGAAAGTTTACGGTGGATTCATGCCACCTTGAACTACATGTACGTCCGCCACTGTTAACGTGGAGTTTATAATATTTGGTACACCCATGCTCGCCACCTTATACATAAAGCATTGGAACTAGGAGTGAGTATTTGATCAAGTCGAGTTGAGTTGAGTAAAATTTTTTTAAGTTGGTTGAGTTGATGAGTCATATTTTATCATTTAAATTTTATTTTAATTTTTGGAGTCGAATCGAGTTTAGAAAATTAGAGTTGAATTAAATCAAATATATTTATTCAAATTAAATTAAATAAGTCTGTAATCACTAATTTTTATCTGTAAATACATATTAGTGTTGCATGTATACATATTATATTATATGTTTATTATGTGCATGAGTGTTATTAGTTTATGTGTGCATGTATATTATAAACTATGTATGTATACGTATTAAATATGGTGTATGTGTGTCGCATATGCATCTATATTTAGTACGAGCGTATTTGTTTTTACGGTTAATTATGTGTATGATTATATATGTATGTATACTGGTATGTTATAATTAATGTTTGCATAGGTATATACGTATGTATTGTTGTACGTATATTGCTGTTATAATTATACTATTGGGCTAATATAAAATGAAAATCCAAAAAAAAAAATATTAAACCCAAATAAATAAATTGCAGTCCAAGTCCAATTACAAATCTAATATTATTACAAGGCCCGGTTGGCCCAAACCCTATTTAATTACAATTTATTTTGTGTGCAGGTGACTATGGGCCGTTGGATCAAGATCTGATCCAACGGCCACGATCCAAGCAAGGAACAAAAATATCTGCCAGCCGCGTGCACATCACGTCTGGACCGTTCGAGTGCCACGCGCGCGTGCGTGAGCCCCACGCGCTCTGACCCCTCGACTGCTGAGCCCCACGTGGCACGATCTGGAGTCGTTTCACCAATCAAGGCTTCATCTGGGCCGTTCATCCTTCAAGCCATCCCGACCGTTAGATCATATCTGATCTAACGGCCGAGAACGCCTCTGGCCGAAGGCAGAGCCCACACCGCCACCATGTTGCCCCATGCCGATCTTCAACCATCGCGCTCAGACATGTCAAAACACAGCAAGAAAGAAATATGTCAGTTAGCAGTCCAGATCTGAAGAAGCAAATATTATACTACTTGTACCAAAAACCAAAGACAGACATATATATGTACGAAACAAATATTTTGTAAGAACGACAAGTTGGAATCAAACAAGCAAAGTTGTAATCGAAAGAAAAGAAATACAAAAAGTCAGTCCAGTGGTAAATACTCATCTCTTTTTTATTTTTTTGCATGCATACACAAAAGATAGAAAACAAAAAAAAGAGGGTTAGAAATCTTACCATCGCCGTCGGTGGGTCTCCCCTCACCAGTGATAAGCCTTTTTGGCTTTCCCAAGCCGGATACGGTGATCTGAAAGGAGTGGGAGACCCCTTTTTGTTTTCGTTTTGGGTTGAAAAAAAATGTGTTTTTATGTTTCGTATTTCCTAGATCTAGGGCAAATGGAGGCTTTTCCTCTGAATCCAACCTCGGATTCGTGTCTAGGGTAAGATGGGGGTTATTTTGGTGTGTTTTTTGAGGGTCGCCGGTTAGCGGCGGCCGGCCGCCGGATTTTGGGTTTCAGGGATGAATTGAGAGAAAATGAAGAAGGGAGCTTGGTTATAAAACTGAAAAATGAAACAAATGGGGGGAAAATTGGTTCCGGCCTAAAAAAAGGGGTTTTTATATGGGTTATTATTTCGTGAAATGGGTAAATTACGTAATAAACCCCCACACGCTTTCAATATTTTCACTTCTATCTCGCCGCATGGTATATTTACAACTCTGGTCCCCCTTGTATTTCAAAATCTTGCAATCCAGTCCCTAAATTACACCGAACCAGTTTTTAAATGGTAAAATTACCCCTTTAATCATCCCGCGTTTTTGAACTTTTCATTTCGGGTCTACCCCTTGGTCCAATTACAGTTTTGATCCTTTTAGGTTCTGTCTATTTCGCATTTTCGTCCTTAAATTACATATTATTGTCCTTTAATTTCTGCCACTGACTTTTATTTTTTTTCATTTCAGTCATGTTTCCATGTAAATATTCATGTTCGTATTATAATCGTATATGTTAATGTAGTCTTTTGTCTTATTTTATATCCCTCGTATATGCCATGTATTTTTATGTTTACATGTATATGTGTATTAAGTTTATGATAGTTATGTATCTTTTTTATCCGGTTATTCGTATTAAGCATGTTATGTTCCAGTTGGTTCGTACACGGCATGTTTTGTATTTTTGTATGTATTGTATGTTCTCTTGACCTTTAGGTTACGTGTTAGTGTGTCTTCTTTTTATGTATAATATATTGTTCTATATATGTTGAAATATATTTTATTTCTAATATGTATGTCTTCTTGAAATATGTGTTTTTGTCTATATATGTATTTATTCCTACCTTGTTATTGTGGCATGTTAAGTTTGCTTTTATCTAATATTAAGCTTGGTATGTATATGTGTGTTTTAATTACGTATTTTATTTATGTTAGATTAGTATTCATTATGTGAATATTTACTGTTTTTAAATTATCTGCTATGTCTTATATTTTTGTCACTAAAATTGCATATGGTATATAAATTGTTAATGCGGTGCCCTTTTATCCGAGCGTAAACGGGGCCAGTATCAGGCGTAGTGATAGTGGTTGGGCGTTTACTCTCAGATAACGGGGCCCTTAAAATTTATTCGCAATTATGACCGAATTTTAAAATAATCGTCACTTTAACCCGAAAAATCCAATATTAATAAAGCGGTAATTATTAAAGTACCAATTTTGGGCGGTGTGTGGGGGGGGGGTGCTAATCCTTCCCCATCCGTAACCGACTCCCGAACCCATTTTTTGAATCTCTGATTTTATGGTGTCCGGCCTACCTAAGTGGCCGGTGGCGACTCCATTTTTTAAAATGCGGTTTTTTAAAAAAAAACCCACGGAATAAATATTTTATATCAAAAAAATCACAAACACCTCTCAACACCTTCGAAACACGTTTTTAGTGAAAAAAAAGACATCGCTACAGATGGCGACTCCGCTGGGGACATTTTTGTTTTTCAAAAAACAAATGAGAGTCGAGCTTTTTTCAAATAATTACCGCTTTACTAATATTGGAAATTCTGGATTAAAGTGACTATTAAAGTAACATTCGGTTATAATTGCGCGTTTATTTTAACGCATTTAAAATATGGCATATAAACCCGTTTTTTTAAGTGGGGGAAAACGCTAATGCTTTCGTGGAGATATCGTTCTCCCATATGGGCCTAGCAAGTACCTTCGGGGCTCGAGTACCTTATACTTTCGTGAGGATATCGTTCCTTCGTATGGGTATAAGCGAATGGGTCCCCCTGAATTGAACCCGGTTGAAAGGAGCCTATAATGGGTGATGACCGGGGGCCTTGCTACTCTTAGTAGGGGGCAACAAGGACAATTTGGGTACCTCTTAGCACCAAAACTGCATGTAGAGAACATATAGAAACCTACCCTTTTAGAGCCATGCGGATAACCTTAGGTGTTTTAGACGGGATAAATAGGGTTGTTTTGTGTGTTTATTCTGTTTAATTTTGTCATTTTATTTTTATATTTATTAATTTTATCTGGTACTGACTTGTTTTCTTTTCGCTTTTGTTTTTTTTCATACATCATACATTTGCATTACATAAAGGTACTGGATCAAGTGGTTTGCCTGATCAGAAAGTCTTTCACCATGGAGAAAATGTGTCTTAGGAAAGAAGAGCTTAATTTGTCAGTCAGACATTGGTCAGAGGTCAACCAGAAAATCCAAGGGGACAGTTTGCTGAACGAACGCGTAATAGCAGGGTACACCTATGTGAGTCTCCAACAGAACGACCTATGGGATCTTCAAAGCATTTGGGAAAGATGGGACCGAAGACTACAAGGCTTGTTCTGCGATAGTTATGGCGACATTGCACAGCTGTTATATGTTCGGATTAACCAGCCTACTCCGAGCTATAGTCCAGTTCTGGAATCTGACTTTTTGCTGCTTCACCTTCAATGGGCAGGACATGATGCCTAAAGTAGAAGAATACACTGCTTTACTTAACCAGAAAAATATTCAGGAAGATTGGATCTACGCGAAGCCTCCGAGGAATCAAAATTACACTGCAAAACTCAAAACCTTTGCGGGAATAAGTGACGATTGGGTTAATGGCCTCCTTCAGATCCGAGGAGACAATACAGTCTTTGCATGGGAAAGTATTCGGGACATCATACCGACACATCCAGAAGAGGCAAAGAAAATGGACTTGTTCGCCTTAGGAATATATGGCTTGGTGATCTTTCCAAGAGTACTCGGGAACATTGACATAGCCATTCTGGACTTATTTGAGCGGGTAAAACGGAAAGCAAACCCAGTACCAGCAATCTTGGTCGAGACTTTTATTTCCTTAAATGCTAGCCGGAAACATGAAGAATGACGTTTTCGAGGATGCGCACAGCTGTTACAATTATGGATTCAGAGTCACATGTGGAAGACACCGACGAGGGTCCCGCCGGGATATCCTTCCAAGGTTTTTCGCCTTTACGGGAGTACTTAGCAAAGGAATGGCGAGAGGATTTGAAAACA